>CAIGQQ010031496.1:1637131-1649058 GCA_903798035.1 Danio albolineatus
CACCAACTTATCCAGCATTTGTTTTACGCAGCGGATGCCCTTCTAACTTCAACCCATCTCTGGGAAACATCCATACACACTCATACACACATATACACTACGGACAGTTCAGCCTACCCAATTCACCTGTACCACATGTCTTTGGACTTGTGTGGGAAACCGGAGCACCCGGAGGAAACCCACACGACCACGGGGAGAACATGCAAACTCCACACAGAAATGCCAACTGACACAGCCGAGGCTTGAACCAGCGACCTTCTTGCTGTGAGGCGAATGTGCTACTCACTACGCCACTGTAGCACCCTCAACCAACCAATCAAATTAATCAATAAACCAACCAATTAAATCAACCAATCAAATCAATCAACCAACCAAACAACCAACCAAAAAATCTAATCAATCAACCAACCAAACAACCAACCAAAAAATCTAATCAATCAACCAGTCAAATCAACCAATCAAATCAACCAGTCAAATCAGCCTATCAATCAATCAACCAATCAATGAATCAATCAATCAATCAATCAATCAATCAACTAAAATCAACCAATCGAATCAGTCAATCAATTAATCAGTCAACCAACCAACCAACCAACCAACCAATCAAATTAATCAACCGGTCAACCAATCAAATCAATCAGTCAAACAATTAATCAATCAAACAACCAGCCGACCAATCAAATCGAACTTTAACTTAACTTAACTTAACTTAACTTAACTTAACTTAACTTAACTTAACTTAACTTAACTTAAATTAAATTAAATTAAATTAAATTAAATTAAATTAAATTAAATTAAATCAGTCAACAAACCAAACAAATCAATCAATCAACCAACCAATCAAATCTATTAATTTATCAACCAATCAATCATATCGGCCAACCTACCTTCCATCCATCCATCCATCTTTTTAATAATACCCTTTTCTATTATATTATTATCATTTAATAACATTTTTGTTATTAAAATCAAGCTCATCCCAGATGAAATGAGTAACACAATGGATTACCATCCTTTAAGGTGCAACCTATAAAAAAAATGTAAAAAATATTTCGGCCGGTTTATTTGATTAAACTGTTCCTAACATCACTCTAAACCATTTAATATATATATTTTAAAAATAATCTATGGACAAAATGTCAACCAGGTGGTCATGACAATGTTAAAGGGTCAAATAAATAATACATTAAAGAAGTATCAAAGAACTTTAATGCATTAAAAAAATAATAAAAAAGTTCCCCAACAGTGTATATGAGTGCGTTTAACCCCATTCCAGTGTTTGTTGCTGTTTGTGCAGCAGTGGCTAATAGACAGCCAGTGTTTCCCATTAAAGGGATGGATGTCATGCAGGTGAAAAGGAGATTGTCAGAGTGAGAGAGAAAGAGAGAGAGAGACTGTCTCTGGCCTGAAGCCCATCAGTCGGCGGTGATCAGTCTCCTTTCTGGCTCCGTTTTCGGGCTGTCACGGCCTCTGCTCTCCGGCTGCCGTCTGATGAGATGTAGCAGCCATGTTTTATAATCAATCCACGACCTAATAGGTCACGAATGAGTGCGTCCGGCTTGCCAATAGCGTTTTGGGTGGTAGCAGAGGCATTACGACTGTATCAGACCAGGCTGAGCTTCACACCATCAGCCTTTCCACAAAAAAACCCTGCTAATTGACGTTGTTCTACATAGCCAAGATAATAGCCAAGCCCGAAGAGCCAGATCCTTTTATTCATTCATTTACGCTCCATACTCTATCTTTAAATCTGTGTTTTTTTCCTATGCAGTTTGATCCATACCCTGTCTAAGGCCAAGGTATTTTTAAAGAGCCCCTATTATGCATCCTAAAAGGTCATATTTTGGTTTTGGGGGTCTCCAACAACAGGCTGATATACATGCGCAAGATCAAAAAACACTTTTATTGTCTTATTTAATTGTCTATTTGTTCAGCGATTCATTTGTTCCGTTAACACAAAGCTAATCTGCACTGATTGGTCCAATGACCCAGGCTGTTGTGATTGGTCAACTTGGTTCAGCACGAGACAGAGAGAAACGCCCACCACGGTTATTAAGTAGCACAGAGTATGTAAGAGCCCAATGCAGTTAAACAACAGCATATTATTCCTCTCTTAACCCTAACCCCAAGTAATAACAACAACACACATTCAATTTTAATCAACACAGTGGCAAAAGTTGAACTATTTTGAACTAGGGCTGTGCAATTTGGACAAAATAATCATATTGTGATTTTTGGAATGAATATTGCAATTGCGGTTTTATTTGCGATTTTGGCAGCTGTTTTTGCTTTTTCAAGCGCGCTAATTACACACATTCTACATGTATTCAGTGCACAAGGAGTGCAGAACAAAACACTTCACAATGAAATAACATGGTATTCAGTTTAATAAATTAAACTGTAATAAAATTGTCTTTAAAACAGACAGCATAAAATAAATGAAGATTAACTAACCTTAACTCTAGTTAAACACATACCGTACACATACTGACCAAAGGATTAATGGCAGGACTCGTGAATATGAAAGAATCACGCATAATAGGGTTTTATGCGTTTCTAATATTCAGCGTGAGAGTGACTCCATAAGGTAACGTACACTGCAAACATTTTGTGTAAAATGTAAAGTCGTGGACGCGTCACAGTGCAAGGATAACTCCTCCTTTAAATGTCCACGCTTAATTGTTAATAGATAAGGTCTATGGTTTTGCAGGGGTATCAACAATGTGTGTATTTTTGGCTTGGAACAACCTTCTGTTAAAGACAGTTGTGCTCATCCTTGCTACAGGCAACAAACGCCTTTCTAATGAATTGCACATTTATTAAAACCAAATTTTTAAATTATCGCTATCGGTATCAGCGAGCACACAAATTAAAATACTCATATTCGTATCGGTTTGTAAAAAAGTGGTATCGGTGCATCCCTAACAGCAAGGAAAAGAATGCGGGTGAAAAAAATTCTGTGCGCGATAATGAAAGGATGCCGCCACGCGCAAGGTTAACATGGCCAATTAATAATCTGTTCAAAGAATGGTTAAAGCGAAAGCAGCAATAACTTCTGCTGCTTACAAAGAATCTGAAGCCCTTGAAGGACTGTGGGTGTAAGAGCATCGCACTAGTTTCGTTTCAAGACACGGTTGCTTTGAGTGAGGAAATGGCACAGGAGCTTTTAAACACTCGCGTGCATCAAATCATCTGTTCGCGCGACACTAAAGCCCTCGTCAGTGAGTGAGGAAAGCCTGTCTCACAGTGCGCGTGATCCTCTCATTCGTTATTCACTTGTTTCTCGATTCTAAGATCACATTTGTATGCATCTTGACAAACAGTCATAAACTGACAGTCTATTCTGTAGTGACGAGCCAGCGCTGGCAATTTAAATTGAGTTTTAGCCAGCCAGTGTGTCTAACCCACCACAACTGAAATCTACCGGCACTTGCAGGTTGGTGGGTGTTAATGTTAAGACCTGTCAATCATGTTCTCCTCTTTAAATTAGTTTATAAAACTTCACATATAGTGAAAAGGGCTGTTCAGATAAACTTGAATTGAATTAAAAAAAGTATTATGCAAAAATCACTTTTATAAGGGGTTTAAACAATTGAATAGCAACAGATTGTGACTATAACGAATGTCTATGTGTAAAAAAAATTATTATTATTAATTATATATATTTTTTTATAATTAGACTTGATAAAAACAGTCTGCATTCAGGCTTTAATTGACATTCTCCCTTCCTACGTGTTATTAGAGGCAGAAAGCCCCGCTCACTAGTGACCATCTCTCCCACGTTAGCATAGACAGCCCTGAGTGAGAAGCAGCCGTCTGCCATTAGAGTTTTAACTTGCTGAAGAAAATATCAGTGACTAAAAGGATCACAGTGTGGAGTTTTGATCAACACAGAGGTTATTTTAAAAACGAAGGCAGGGGAATCTCGTTACACATATACATGTGGATACGGTCTTAGTGAGGGTTGATGTGTGTGTACTCATCATGAAAATTTCAAGACTAGCAGGGGTTGTTTGAAGAGAAATTTTAACTAGCTCTTTTAACCACCAAAGTGTTCAGAGCAAACAGTCAGCGGACTACTTCAAAAGTGTGCATTCAGCCAGAGCAAATATTTGATACAAATGGTTTATAATTTATCATATGAACTTGTTGGAGGATCTACAGGAAACTCTAAATAGTTTTTTTTTCTTTGAGGCGAAAGGGAATAAACAACCCAACTTTGAAGTTGCCTTTTAAGACAAGAACACTGCACACTAATTGGAAACAAGGCAAATATTACGTTTGATCAATGCGATGTAAAAGCCTGCCATTTGATGCTTTTGATTGATTGGCTGATTCGTTTGATTGGCACATTTGCTGGCTTGTGTTTTGAAGTCATAATGGACTTTTTCTGATGTTTTCTTTCTGTAGTCGGCCACCCTCGCACGCTCCAAACACTGCACATATTTTAGGGATCACTCGGTTGTACTGAACTTTGCTTCTTTTTTTGGTCCTCTGTGTTTAGATGCAAAGTGTGACCCGAGTCACCGCTTGACCTGAGATGGTAGTCGAAGCGTAGCTAAATGTCACACATGTCACAGCCTCTTAGCATCAAAACTAAATAACAGTTAGTGCAGGAAACCTTTGGTTTGGTAAATAAAGAAAGAACGCTTCCATTTCAAGAGAAGTCTTGTCTGTTCTGCAGGTGGCTAATAAGCTCAGTTAGAAACCCAGCTGAAAATTGTGTGTTTATCTTTAGGGACTACATCAGACATGATAAACCAAAAGCTGTGTTGTTTACCATCTGCTAAATGCTGGCAAGGCCCGATCCCAGTTCTACCACTTAGTCCTTCCCCTTACCCCTACTCCTTATTTTCTGCGTTCATATAATAGGCTGTAAAAGTTATGGATATAGTATCTGTGACGTCACCCATAGGTTTCTGAAGAACTCAAAAGAAGCTACTAGTAGGCATGGCCAACCGTCGCCGTAGCGGAATTTCAATGAATTGCATTTTCAGTTTCTTCCGTATTGGCTTCCTGAAGGAGAGGAGGAGGTTGCTGCTTGGTTCACATGCAAAGGGTCGGGGTGTCGCAATTCTTTTTAGCTTGAAGGCATAGGGCTAAGGGGAAGGTTTAGATAGTCCACACAACTGAGATTTTCCAGGACCACACTAGAAATCAAGGGGTACCAAACTTTCCTAGAATGCATCAGTTAACGGAAACATAGCAGGAGTCAGGAGATGCACAAATTTAAGTTTTTTTTGGCATTATTAAGAATTTGTACAGTAAACTAGCATGTTTTAATACATTCATAAGGGTGTTAGTGTTTTACGATCATGCTTTAAGAAAAATATTAAAAGAAAACAACAGTAAATTTGGCTGAATATAATCAATAATAATAACTAAAAGTCCCACAATATACTTTCACATCTGTCACTTGATGACATTCGAACCTATCGACAGACCTCGAGACCCTGTCAGAAAAGTCTCGTGGCTGGGAATGAGCTTTTTCCAGTGTCTGGTATAACATTTATGCTGTTCAATTCAATTCAATTCACCTTTATTTGTATAGCACTTTTACAATGTAGATTGTGCCAAAGCAGCTTCACATTGAAGGTTATAGTAAATTGAAACAGTGTCAGTTCAGTTTTCAGAGTTGAAGTCCAGTTTACTTCAGTTCAGTGTGGTTTAATATTCACTGCTGAGAGTCCAAACACTGAAGAGTAATCCATCGATGCGCAGCCCTACAAGTTCCGGACCATGCAAGCCAGTGGCGACAGCGGCGAGGAACAAACTTCACCAATTGGCGAAAGTGAAGAATTAAAAAATCTCGAGAGAAACCAGGCTCAGTTGGGCACGACCATTTATCCTATGGCCAGACGTCTTGTGCAGAGCTGCAGTCTAGGCGCCGGAGGCTGTCCTGTTGTCCTGTGTTTACATCGATGAATATGGCCATAGTGTAAATGCACAGTCAAAGTCCCTATAAGGCAAGTAATATCACTCAGTGGCCATCTTTGAAAAGCCTCTCAGGCATTCTGTCTATATGATGGATGGATGGTTAAATTTAATTTCTAAACGTTCTGCACTTTTGCCGAGCTAATGCGCATGCACACTCGAAAGAAACAAGATCACGACAGCAACCTCATTAATGACCGTTCTACACATGATCATCCTCTGGATAATGATCGTCAGATCGTGCTGCTCTACTGAAGTAATTCACAACTTGGTCTTAATGGCAAATCTCCTCCAGAAACAAGAGTAACTCTTTGTTTACAAGTTTGTTAGCGTTTGAGTAGTTGCTGTCCTGTGATGTTTGTTTGACAGGTTGGACTTCTTCGTGTCCTCATTTCTCATTTCTTCACATTTTCTTTCAAAAGCCAAGGGTAAGGGGGTAGGAGTAAAAAAATAAAACAGAATTGGGATTGGACCTAAAAGTACTATGCAATAAGATTGCAATAGGATGGATTCTATTCGTGTAAACATCATGTTGTATTTTCAGCATTAAAATGATGCCTACACAGCCTGTCGCTCTTAATACTCTTGGTCTGCATAAAAATAAGATCACTAGGACAAACCGTCTTCGTGAGGTGTGATAATGAGGGGATTTTATCATGGCAAACATACTGCATGTGTGCTAATTTTACCAGGTTCTCAAGACGACTGTCCTGTTTTTATTCCCTCCGATCATCTCTCACTCCAAAAACAAATGGTATTTAATAAGTGCTTTCTGTGTTGGGATGTTTATGTCTTAGCTACACAACGCGAACCGCACATTGGCCTTCCTCCAGACACGAAGCGTCTGCCAAAGGTTAAACAACTAATATCCTGAAGGGCCTTTCTTGGCCCGCGCTCGTCCGCAGGAGCTGTAATCTTTTAGCCTTGAGGTTGTGACATTTCAGCCATACTAAATGTTGTTGTTTTTCTCTTATTCTGAAAGCCTCAAAGACCATTAATCATTTCCCCTTGCCCAATGGCGCTTTGGCTGACGCACAATAGGGCCATAGCTTATCTTCACCTTCCTGACCACTGTTTGTCTTAAGCGTTAGGGTTGCCGCTCTAATGGATTGAATTAATTGATTAATACTTTTATCCAATTAGTGCTCCCTCATGCAATTAATCAGATAGCCCCCCAGTGTAAGCCGTCTGCCGCGGGCTCGGCTGACAGATGCTTCGGGCTCAAGTTTGTGATATATAAACCTCCCTATTTCCTTTTGCAACCACACCTGGCTCCCTAACACAGGAGACATTGCTCTTGGGCTTAGCGCATTATCCGGATTCTTGCTGAGTAGAAGGTTTCCGCCTTGAGAAATGCTTTTCAGGTAGATCACCCAAATGAAGGTGTGTTTCCTCGCTGCAGTCCGAGAGAAAGTCGAGGAATTTAGACCCGCAACCATTCTGAGCCGCGTGTACTGTAGGAGAGGAAAGCAAACTCACAGTGGCACATATTGAATTATGCACTGTATATGTTTAGCAGGATTGAGAATGCTGGAAGAAAAGCCAAGAATCAATACAGTTTGTTTCGCCATCAATTATTCGGAGCTGGAGAGAGCTGCGAAGATTTGCTTCTTCGTTACGTATGCTCTTTTGCTCGTCTAACCGGTTGTCTTTGCTCTGTTGCAGATGATCCATTACTGAGGTCAGCATGAACTCGGATGATCTCAGCCATGCAGGTCAAGGAGGCACAATGAGTCGGGATAATGACGGCTTCGACTTTTGATCAACATCGTCAATTTTGAGGATTCAATAGTGCACGTTTGGATTTGGAGTCAACATACATGGAAATTAACGAAGCTGTTGGATTACGTGATTATTCCTGATTTCCAGACTTGCAATGGGATTTTTAAGAGTACACCAGAACATGTTTTTATTTTCACCTGTCAGTGTTGAAGCCTGCAGTATTTCCTAGTAGCTGTTCGACTCCAGCAGAAATAGGACTTCGATGGCTTTGTGATTGGTACTCCATCTTCGAGAAACCCAACACTGATTTCAGAACGGAGGAAAGTTATAGCTGTGTATCATCGAAACGGCCTCATCTTTCCAAGAAAGATTCTTCTTAAATGCCCTCTTGAGGACCCAGCGGCCTCTTCCATTCTTTAAAAAAAATGACCAAAAAGCTATTGGATTTATAGTTTCATTGAGCGGCAGTGAACTCTCGTTTACCTTTCTCAACCTCAGAGTCGAGGAGCTTTTCTGAAGCAATCAGGAGGAAAACTTCAGCCTGAACGAGTTTCTAACTTCTGCTCCATGTAGAGACCAGAGAGTTTTTAAACATGGCTCCCCGCTGGAGAGGAGGAGCTCAGGCTTTGGCGGTGACTCTGGGAATTTTGCATTGCTGTGGATGGCTGTCGGGTCAGACCGTAAGGACTAGTGTTGGGAAATCAAGAGAAGCTTCTGAGCAATGGTCGATGTTGCATGAACGGGTTAAAAGGGGATGGGTCTGGAATCAGTTCTTCGTTGTGGAGGAATACACCGGGACGGAGCCACTTTATGTTGGAAAGGTAGGACTGCGTTTTGTCACACATTTGAAGTCAGAATTATTAGCCCCCTTGTATATTATCTATATATAAGTTTTTTTTAACACATTTCTAAACATAATAGGTTTAATAACTGTTTAAATCTGACTTATTTGATCTTTGCCATAAAGACAGCACATAATATTTAACTAGATACTTTTTAAGATACTAGTATTCAACTTAAAGTGACATTTAAAGGCTTAACTATGTTAGACAAGTTAGGGTAATTAGGCAAGTCGTTGTATAGCATTGGTTTGTTCTGTATACCAGTGGTTCCAGACCTTTTTTTTTGCCTGAGACCCCCTTTTCCCCAGGAAAATATTGTAAAGCCCCCCCGCCACGTTTAATGATATTATCGCTCATATAAGATTGCAGGTATAACAAAAAAAATAATAATTATAATAATAATAAATAAATAATTGTTTTCAAACAATGGCATGTTTATTATCATATGTAGATGTTTATGCACAAATAATAGCCTACTGTAAAATATAAAAGCGAAACTTCAGTAGGCAGTGTTGCCAGATTGGGCAGTTTTGAGTTGGATTGTGCGGGTAAAAAATGGCATTGGCAGGTTGACGAAATTTGGGCGGTTTTCAAACGTAAATTTGATATGCAGCTTATTTAATAAAACATAACTGTGTGCTCCTACTAGGCATGGCCCGGTATAAGATTCTGATGGTATGATAACCTTGGATAAAAATATCACGGTATCACGGTATTGTGATTACGACTTTAAAATATATTCTTTTTAAATGTCTGAGTAAAAACTTTTTTTCCCCTTTGAAAACAACATATTTTAATCGCAATCGCAATTAAAAAATTGCGATTTAAGCACATGCAAATTATAAATCGTGTAAGGCTACAATTTTATCTATTAATTTGTTTTGATTTTTGTTCACGTTTTTGTGCGCATGTTTTTAATATGTTAACCAATCAGAGCTGACGCAGCACACCAGGCAATTACAGCTAAGCTTAGCGGGAGAAAGATGTTAATCAATCAGAGTTCACTCCGCGCACGACGAAGTTGAGCGGGAGAAGCGAATAGGCGGTTTTGATTTACGTTAGTTTTTATTTATTGTTCTGACTGGAATTGAGGTTAGTTCATCTTTATTTCTTCATGTTGTCGGTTTTTAAGACAATTTATTACAGTTTTATCAAGCAGGGAGTGCTACTGTGTACAGTATGTGTTTAACTAGAGCTGAGATTAGTTCATCTTCATTTATTTTATGTTGTCTGCTTTAAAGACAATTTTACTACAGTTTTACTTATTAAACTTAATACTATGTTATTTCATTGTGAAAGGTTTTGTTAAGCACTTCTTGTGCACTAAATATATTTAGATTGTGTGTATGTAGCGCATTTGAGAAAGCAAATACAGCTGCCCAAATCGCAAATTAAATCGCAATATTCATTCCAAAAATCGCAGTATGATTATTTTGTCCATATTGCACAGCCCTAATTTAGACTAAATAAGTCAAATAAATCATTGACTGCTCTCTTCATTAGTTTTAAAAACACAGATTTCTTTAGAATTTACAACAGCATCGTTGGATCTTTTCTGCTGAAGATACTGTTGTCCTAAAAAACAAAAACAAAAAATGTAAATAAAAAATTGTACACATACCTCAGGAATGATATTACAGAAACTTTTGCCGGTTTTGAAACCTTGACTTTTCCAAACCTTGAAAACGGTTATCGTCCCATGCCTAGCTCCTACTCTGTTCAGTTAGTTGTGACCAGTGCATATTGCAAACCGTGTGGACCTCTCCCCGCAAGAGCAGGTGAAGGAAAGTTGTAGTAAAATATGACTCCCTGGACAAACCTGACTCCCCCTCGGATGCACATGCATCACACAGCACCTGTGTTTATCACAGTGGATTATTATGACACATCTACGTACAACGTACGACGTACAAATCGGAACGCCTCAATAAATCCCATCTGCCTGTTTACATGATAGTCACATATACCATATAAACCGATCTCAGAATATCCGAATGCATGCATTTGTTTTTTCATGTTTACATACATCTGTATCTATGTTTCCATCCAAATATGCAAATTAATTTTATGCGCAAAACTGGATTATCGCATAAAAGACGTGCGAATAAAGCAGCGTTTCCATCCAGCGATTAAAAGAACACAAAATCGTCTCTTCCTGATTAACTGGCGCCAAATATCAACAGTAAAAGCATAATTTGCTGCAGTAGGAGAAGCTGTGTGAATCTTTTCTTCATTTAATAAATGACTTGTGCCTCAGAAGGCAATCCTGACATGCAGTGAACACGCGGTGGCGTTTGAAGGTGTCAGACGCGGAGCACAGACGCTCTTGATTCTGGAGGTTATTAATAATATAATAACACAACTACTGAAACGGTGAGATGTTTTAGAATGACTGAAACCATATTTTAGATGTTTTACGATGTGCTCAGCCTGCTGGTTTATCCATCCGCGCACAATTTTATCATCACATAATTTCTTATAACAAAATCACATCACCTTTTTTTAATGCGCATACTGGAATTTGTTTGGTAAAAGTGTTTCCATCGCAGTTTATGAGCATCTTCTCTTATCGATTAAGTTTATCTTAAGTTTATCCTACTCAGTTATGCGCATGTGTTTTGTATGCGCATTTTCAAAACGTATGCATGTCTGGATGTTTCCAACAGATTTTTTTATGCGCAAACGCAAAATGCGCATAAAATAGGTGGATGGAAACATAGCTTGTGTCACATATTAGCAAAAATTTGGAATCGGGTCACATTTTACTGGCGGTGTAAACGGGGCCTTTATTCTCTGGAAAGCCATTTTTCATATATCATGTTGCATAATTGTGGAGGGACTAAGCCGATAAGAAAACGAATGAATGTATGTTGTGTAATTAAAATTGATTAGTACAAATTGCTTGTTTTATTATATTACTAATTTAAGAACCCCTCTGGTGTTCATGTAATGCCAAAACAGAGCGAAACAACTCTCTCAAAACAATGGTATCTTAATATTTCTGTACTTTTTTTTGTTTTGGAAAATGTTCCTTTTATTTTTTGCAAAGCAACATTTCATATATTAAGTCGTTTAATTAAAATTGATTGGTACATATTGCTGTTTTATTATATAAGTATTTTAAGAACCACTCTGGTGTTCATCTAATGCCAAAACAGAGTGAAACAACTCTCTCAAAACATTGGTATATCAATGTTTCTGTACTTCTTTTTGTTTTGGAAAATGTTCCTTTTATTTTCTGCGAAGCAATATTTCATATATTAAGTCGCTTAATTAAAATCAACTGGTACATATTGCTGTTTTATTATATTACTAATTTTAGAACTACTTTGGTGTTCATGTAGTGCTAAAACAGAGTGAAACAATTATCTCAAATCAATGATATCTTAATATTTCTGTACTTTTTTGTTTTGGAAAATGTTCCTTTTT
>CAIGQQ010031496.1:1681642-1692196 GCA_903798035.1 Danio albolineatus
AATGAATAGTCCTCATAAACTAACAAAACCAGCAAATGACTATTAGTTTTTCCAGTGGAATAGCTAATAATCTAATGCCACATAAAAAAAACTGTCATGTTTTAGGTAAATGCACGCCTATGCAATTGACCTCTAAATTATTCATTCATTAATTTTCCTTTGGTTTAGTCTCTATTTCAGAGGTTACCACGACGGAATGAACCGCCAACTATTCCAGCATATGTTTAGCACAGCGGATGCCCTTCCAGCCGCAACCCAGTATTGGGAAAGCCTGTAAAGTATACAGAATCATATTTGAAATTCAATGCAGGTCCAAAATAAATAAATAAATAAAAATCTAATAAAAATCAAAGACTGGTGAACTGGTAAACATTAAAAAAGCCAGTGTCATCAAAGTGAGTCATATTTGGCGTTTAACTCAGTAATTAAAAATACATTGATGTAACATTTAAAATATTGCACTAATTATGAGCTGTTTTTCCATCACCTGCGCTTTTTAACACGATGGAACAGAAATCTCAACAAGACTCGTCAGTGTTTAGTTCTGAAGCACATCCTGATGTCTGTCTTTTCTGCAGAGTCTGCCTCTTGTTTGTTTTGAGTAAAGTGAATAATTAAACCAAATGCATCTCTTCCCTTCCTCGAGATGCGAGAGCCAAAGTAACGCTTTAAATATTAAAGCTCGAGCGATTCCTTGCCCGCAGATTCGGAACTCTACCGATGCATGCAAAAATAATACCATGCTTGTACACGTTGTGCAACAGATGTCTTACTATAGTTTTAGAAGGGATCTTCAAAACCCCTTTGAATGATTCACCAATATGGTTTCTGCTAGCGTCAGATAATAGACACACAAAGCTGGCGGATTTGCATTTCCAGAAGTAAAATAACTAGTTTTTTTGAGGCAGCAGGTGAAGAGCGTTGAAGTTCAGGGTGATTTCGGGTTTTAGTTCTGCATCGGTGCTGTTGTGTAATTATCCTGAATGACATGAGCGTCTTCACCTGTGATTGAAGAAACATGCCTGTGGTGTATAGAGTCTGAGGGGTTGTTTGCAGCAGGTCACTTCATGCGTTTTTTGATCAGCTAGCTATCTGATTGTGAAATGGACAAGTGTAAATGCCCTTCAAAATGCATTCTAGACAGATATAAATCCGCTTAGATCGCAGATGGAAGCCTATCTCGGTGAAAAAATAAAATAAAATAAAAATAGAAGAATATAGCATTTCGTTCGTTTACAAAAGCACTGTGTTTGGTTTTTGCTAGAGCAGGTTATACATAAATTAGCATCAGCTGACATACCAACAACACTGGCATCAGCAACATAGGCTCATTATGAAGACGTAGCCCTGTATACATTTCTGGAGATCCCGAATTATGTAGCCAGAAGTGGCAGCATTTCAACTTTAAAAAGAATGCTACAGGGCAGTACACAACCTGTTCAGCTGACCGCTTACCTCCGTATGGCCGGCTTTCCTGCTGTTATCAGTTTGTCCAGTTAGCTCGCCATGTACGTCGGCGGCCTTGAAACGCAGAGAGGAATTGACCACGACGACGAGGCTTTTTCTGGTCTGCTTTTATATACATTTCTGGAGATCGTGACTTGTGTAGCCAGAAGTGGCAGCATTTTGTCTTTAAAACCAAGGTCGGTATACGAGCTGTTCCTTTTCGCACTCATCACTTCACACAATAAAATAAAATAACATAAAATAAAATAAAATAAAATAAAATAAAATAAAATAAAATAAAATAAAATAAAATAAAATAATATGCGTAAGCGGCTTCCTGACCGTCAGAGATAACAACAAACAGAATAAGCAAGGGAAATGCCACGGATGATAGTTTCAGTTTATTTATTTTTAGTTGAGTTTTTGGTTTTCCTTTTATTTTTGACTATGCTGTTATAAATTCTAATTGTTTAATTAGTATCAATTAATTAGTATCAAATCTCTGTGAAAAAAGAGAAAAATAATAGAAAAATATAGCATTTCGTTAATTTACAAAAGCACTGTGTTTTGTTTTTGCTAGAGCAGGTTATACATTAATTAGCATCAGCTGACATAGGTATCAGCAACAACACTGACATCAGCAACATAGGCTCATTGTGAAAACGTAGCCCTAAATACATTTTTGGAGATCGCGGGTTATGTAGCCAGAAGTGGCAGCATTTCAACTTTAAAACGAATGCTACGGGGCAGTACACAACCTGTTCAGCTGACCGCTTACCTCCGTATGGCTGGCTTTCCTGCTGTTATCAGTTTGTCCAGTTAGCTCGCCATGTACTTCGGCGGACTTGAAAAGCAGAGAGGAGATGAGCACAACGACGGGGCTTTTTCTGGATTGTTTTTGAAAACACTGTTGGTTGGGTTTAGTAAAGTATGTGAGCGCTAGTCAATCTGTGCTTTTGAAAACACTATTGGTTGGGTTTAGGGAAGGAGGAGGGTGGGTCAGTCGATTGGTCAGTCAGTCAGTTGACAGTGGTGTACACAGTATGGTGGATATACGCAAGAAGAGCAGGCGCGAATGACACTTGAAATATGTACAGTTTCGAATGATTTCTTGCACTTATATGTACGACAAAAATAAATAAATAAAAATAATAAATTAATAAAAAGATTGATAGATAGACAGACAGACAGACAGACTGACTGACTGACTGACAGACTGACTGACTGACTGACTGACTGACTGACTGACTGACTGACTGACTGACTGACTGACTGACTGACTGACTGACTGACTGACTGACTGACTGATTGATTGATTGATTGATTGATTTTTTTTTGGAGTTTGCCAAATAAGATATTTTGCCTTCGTTTCTGTGAATATAAAATTTGACGTTTTAAGGCCGGGATTCACCAAAGCGATTGTCGGCTGTTGAGCTTTAGCTGTCTGTCGGTCAGCATCGATCCGGCTAGTTTTGTGTTTCCACACGTCGCCTCTCACCGGGTTAACCTTTATATCTTGTTGTCCTGATTCAGCATGCTGCACTGGCATCAGTTGGCATAGGCATCAGCAACATAGCAACAACACTGGAATCAGCAACATAGGCTCATTGTGAAAACATAGGCCTGTATACATTTCTGAAGATCGCGAATTGTGTAGCCAGAAGTGGCTGCATTTCGTCTTTAAAACAAACACTATGGGGTGGTATACGAGCTGTTCCTTTTCGCACTCATCAGCTGACCGCTTTCCTCCGTATGGACTGCTCTCCTGCTGTTATCAGTTTGTCCAGGTAGCTTGCCATGTATGTCGGCGGAATTGGAACGCAGAGAGGAATTGACCACGATGACGGGGCTTTTTCTGGATTGCTTTTGAAAACACTGTTGGTTGGGTTTAGTGAAGTATGTGAGCGCTAGTCAATCTGTGCTTTTGAAAACACTATTAGTTGGGTTTAGGGAAGGAGGAGGGTGGGTCAGTCGATTGGTCAGTCAGTCAATTAAAAAAATTGAAAAAAATTATTAAATAAAATAAAATACATGTAGGGCGCCACAGTGGCGTAGTGAGTAGCACGTTCGCCTCACAGCAATAAGGTTGCTGGTTCGAGCCTCGGCTGGGCCAGTTGGCATTTCTGTGTGGAGTTTGCATGTTCTCCCCGTAGTTGCGTGGGTTTCCTCCGGGTGCTCCGGTTTCCCCCACAGTCCAAAGATATGCGGTACAGGTGAATTGGGTAAGCTAAATTGTCCGTAGTGTATGTGTGTGAATGAGAATGTATGGATGTGTTTCCCAGAGATGGGTTGTGGCTGGAAGGGCATCCGCTGTGTGAAACAAATGCTGGATAAGTTGGCGGTTCATTCCGCTGTGGCGACCCCGGATTAATAAAGGGACTAAGCCAAAAAGAAAATTAATGAATGAATGAATAAAATACATGTGAGCGGCTTTATGACCGTCAGAGATAACACAGCAAACAGAAAAAGCAAGGAAAATGGCACGGATGATAGTTTCATTTTTTTATTTGAGCGTTTGCTTTTGCTTTTATTTTTGACTATGCTGTTATAAAATCAAATTGTTTAATTAGTATCAGATGGAAGCCTTTCTCGGTAAAAAAGAGAGAAAACTAATAGAAGAATATAGCATTTCGTTCATTTACAAAAGCACTGTGTTTTGTTTTTGCTAGAGCAGGTTATGCATAAATTAACTGCATTTTGTCTTTAAAACAAAAACAATGGAGTGCTATACGAGCTGTTCCTTTTCGCACTCATCAGCTGACCACTTTCCTCCGTATAAACGACGACGAACTGACACAGGACAGCAGACATGAGGAGAATATAAAGCAGAAATAATTAACACATGAACAGGTGAACAGGATAAACTAATAATGGGTTAACAAGGAGGGTGGGACTAGAAAATTGGCAGATGAACACATGACACACACCACAAGCCATGTGCTCACATAAAACAAGATCCTAGCGAACTGAACAGATCTTTTATTCCCGGTTGCTTTGCGCACGTCCTGTCTTGTTGATATTATTATACACGTTACTACGGAGACATGTTAATACGCAGCTGGCAATCAATTCAGTAGACGGGGGGACCGCACTCCTACATCAAGTTGCAGTAGGTCTCAAAACCGATCTAATTGGTCCACCGTTTTTATGCTGTTAAATTGAGAAAAAAAAAAGGACTGGGTGTGTTTATATCAGCCCAATATGACGGTATATACACTATACCTACACATATGTCTGTCCAAACAGTTTCAAAAGTAGAAAAAAGTGTGTGTCATGTGTTCATCTGTCTATTTTCTAGTCCCACCCTCCTTGTTAACCCATTATTAGTTTATCCTGTTCACCTATTTATGTGTTAATTATTTCTGCTTTATATTCTCCTCATGTCTCCTGTCCTGTGACAGTTCGTCGTCGTTTATACGAAGGAAAGTAGATTTTTCACCATAGGTGCCCTTTAAAAAAAATTTTTTTTTATTAATTAAAAACGTCTCTTTTTGTAGCCAAAAAAAAAAAACAAATCAGACTTTTTCCGAAAGAAAAAATATAATACGAAATACTGTGAAAAATTCCCGAATCTGTTAATCTGTGTTTAGGAAATATTTTAAGAAAGCAAATGAAATTCACAGGAGGCTAGTCATTGTGTCTTCAACTCTACGTGATCTAATGTAAATGGAATCAGATATTTATTCAACTAGACAAAACGCATGAAGTGACCAGGTGTAAATAGGCCCTCATTGTCTCCTGACAGCAGCCAAATCTCTGGCTGAAATGCCTGCATGTGACAAAATTGCAGCGTGATGGATGGTTTCAGTGGAGAGATGTGATGGATGTGCAGAAGCGCTGACGGAAAGGTTATGTCACTGGCTTTGAACTCCGGCATTTTGACGTCCGACCTGATTTGATCAGTGTTGACTGACACTGCTCATCATCTCCAGACCAGTCACGACATCCAAATGCGCAAGACAAAAAACCTGAAATGCGTTATGATGCTGATCGTTCGGGTCAGTAGGTGAGCGGGCCTGTCATGATGCATTGCCGGATAATCGGATCAAATTGAAAGCTGCTGTGGATTAAACACATTCATTGACTTATAGGAATAGTTCACACAAAGAATGATCACCATAATTTAGTCGCGCTCAAGACATCCAGGAATTTTTTTTCTTTCTATATGATGAACACAGTCAGTCAGAGTAGTTTTAAAGGTCCAATGAAATTATAATAGAGTTTTATCAATAGTTATCAATAGTTTCGAAGATATCTATATGCTAGTGTGCTCCAAAAGATTTACGTTTAGGAGATACCAAAACTGATATAAACATGTAAAGCTTGTCACTTTCACCTAAATGGATCAACAGTTTTATTCACGTCATCTCATAGTACACTCTCAGAAATAAAGGTACAGGAGCTGTCTCTGGGGCCTTCAAAAGGTACATATTTGTACCTGAAGGGTCCATGATGGTACCTCAAAGGTATTTTTTAGGTACATTTAGGCACTAATATTGACCTGTGAGGCACCACTGTGGACTCTTTGGGGACAAATACACAGGGAAAAAATCAGTGTACATTGAACTCAATTTGAGTTTACCTTAACACTCATTGGGTGTATATATGACTCCCTCCATTTTGGAGTTAAAATAACACTTTCTAAAGTGTGAAATTTGTACATTACTCACAGGGTTCATTTTAACACAGAGTTTACATCGAACTGCAGTGTGTGTTACCCTTCAAAGTGTTATTATACTACCTTTTTTCCTTTATTATCAATTGGTGTGTGTGTGTGTGTGTGAGAGAGACACCAACAGTGATCAAATATGTTGAAAAATAGTTTTAAATAATCAAAAGTTCATTAATCTTTTCAGAAATAATTTCAGTACATTCTACTCTTTGCATTTTAAAATACAAGACATGTTTCAAGTTTAAGTAAAACATACTGGTTTGATCACTGTGTGTCTGAAAGAACTGGTTCAAGTAAAAAAAAACGGAACTTCCCATCACTTCCAAAAAGCTCTTAAATATACGCTCTTTCACACTCGTGGATTAAAATGGACTCCGGTTTCAACACTGAACAACACCAAAAAATCCACACTGTATATTTAACACTGGAATTTTTGCTGTGTATGCATCTGCCCCAATGACAGCTCCTGTACCTTTATTTCTGAGAGTGTACAGTTTGTCATGAAAACATAACCTATCACCCCCTTCTAGAAGGTTCTCATTTGTTTTCACTTGATGCACTCAAGCTCAACCACTCTCACTGGCAAAGCGGTAATAAAACAAATCACTATTCCCTACTTTTTTTAAAAAAAAGGGGAGGAGCTAGTCAAGACGATCTGCTGCAGTTCAAACCGAGCATCAGAATGGGGAAGAAAGGTGATTTAAGTGACTTTGTACGGGACATGGTTGTTGGTGCCAGACGGGCTGGTCTGAGTATTTCAGAAACTACTGATCTACTGGGATTTTCATGCACAACCATCTCTAGGGTTTACAGGGAATGGTCTGAACAAGAGGAAATATCCAGTGAGCGGCAGTTCTGTGGGAGTAAATGCCTTGTTGATGCCAGAGGTCAGAGGAGAATGGCCAGACTGGTTCCAGCTCATAGAAAGGCAACAGTAGCTCAAATAAGCACTCGTTACAACCGAGGTCTGCAGAAGAGCATCTCTGAACGCACAACACGGCCAACCTTGAGGCAGATGGGCTACAGCAGCAGAAGACCACACCGGGTGCCGCTTCTGGCAGCGAAGAACAGGAAACTGAGGCTACAATTCACACAGGCTCACCAACAATGGACAGTAGAAGATTGGAGAAACGTTTCCTGGTCTGATGAGTCTCCATTTCTGCTGCCACATTCGGATGGTCGGGTCAGAATTTGGTGTCAACAACATGCATGGATCTGTTCTGAGATATAAGAATTTGTGTACATATATATTTTTGTTTCTGCAAGTTAAGACATCTTTATATGCTGCGTAGTAGGTTTTATCAATGCAGATTTGGTGTTGAAACTGTTTACAAAAACAATTTTGAAAAATTTTCCATTTAAAACTACATTTTAAAGAAGAAAACAAAGATAGGGGCGTCACGGTGGTGCAGTGGGTAGCACGATCGCCTCATAGCAAGAGGGTCACTGGTTCCGATGTGGTGACCCCGGATTAATGAACAGACTATGCAAAAAAGAAAATGAATGAATGAATAAAAAATGTAAATAGCATTTACTTTAAATCTTTTTTATTATTATTCTGAACTTTGGTAAATGACATTTACAGTGTGGTTTTGCATTAAACATTTTTGTTTTCAACATTTCAAATCATTTTGATTTTAATTAAAGCCAGTTTTGAGCTTCATCTGCTTTCCAAAACACCCTAAAATCTTCATCAAAAATAAAGTCTGATTCAGCTTGAGGAAATGATGAGAGAAATATTATCACAACAATCAACCAAAGCACTGTTTAATTAATTATTTGTTTTGTTGTGTTACGGTATTTGATTAAAATCTAAAAATGCAATGTTTGATTGTCAAATAATTGCTATATTGTGCTTTGATTGCATTTTAAAAGAATTAGTATTAAATGTTTTATCAACTCACGTAATCAGACACCATTTCTGATGATCAAATCGTAGCCTATCAAATCATTAAACACAAAATTCTTCTTCTTCTTCTTCTTCATAATAATAATAACAATAATAATTATAATAATAGTAGTAATAACAGTAATAAAAAAAAAATAATAATAATAATAGGCAGTTCATTTTGCTGTGGCGACCCCGGATTAATATAGGGACTCAACCGAAAAGAAAAAGAATGAGTGAATGAATAATAATAATAATAGGCGGTTCATTCCGCTGTGGCGACCCCAGATTAATAAAGGGACTAAGACGAAAAGAAAATAAATGAATGAATGAATATTAATAACAACAATAATAATAATAATAAAAATAATAATAATAATAAAGGAGACACGGTGGCGCAGTGAGTAGCACAGTCGCCTCACAGGAAGAAGGTCACTGGTTCGAGCCTCGGCTGGGTCAGTTGGCATTTTTGTGTGGAGTTTGCATGTTCTCCATGTGTTCACGTGGGTTTCCTCCAGGTGCTCCGGTTTCCCCCACAAGTCCAAAGACATTCCCAGTGATGGATTGCAGCTGGAAGGACATCCGCTGTGTATAATATATGCTGGATAGGTTGGCGGTTCATTCCACTGTGGTGACCCCAGATTAATAATGAGACTAAGCCGAAAAGAAAATGAATGAAGGAATAATAATAAAGAAAAACTATTAATATAATGAATAAAATCCTTAAATAATATAGATAGTCTGTGGAGCTTAACAAATAGCTTAACAAATATTCTTTACATTCAATCCTAACGATAACAAACATTAATTTCCATCTCCATTAATAGCAAATGAGTGACACGGTGGCTCAGTGGTTAGCACTCTGGCCTCTGTAAACAAAATTGGCCAAAGTGTATGAGTGTGTGTGGTTGTTTCTCATTACATGGTTGCGGCTGGAAGGACATCCTCTGCGTAAAACAGGCTGGAAAAGTCGGCGGTTCGTTCCGCTGTGGCGACCACTGATAAATTAGGAACCTAGCTGAAGGAAAAGGATTAAAGGAATGAAATCGATACCATGGGTTATGGAAAATCATACAGTGATCATATTTGTGGCCGCAGCTCCACAGTTCAGGCTTTAGTGATGGATTTCTCACAATCCCCGTGGAGAAAACGAAGGAGAAAATGACTTCCAGGACCAGGGCCACCATAAAGGTGGACGCTCACTGCATGGTACAACTTTTTTTAATAAAGTACCAGAGACTGGGAAAAAAAAGCACAGCGTGTAAAGAAGGATTCGCTGATGGATATCAGAGGAAGATATGGCAGATATTAGGTATTTCATCGCTGCGAGCGCTTTATTCAAATGGCCACATTCGGAGACGGAGGAGAGCAGAAATGGGTCGTTCTGGTCTATTTTAAACAGATTGACTTTAAATATTCAAAATGAAAATGATTCTGCTTTCACTCGGTGTTAAATTGAATAAAATGGGATTAATATCTAATCCTCCTCTGCACGTATTTAGTGTGCGTAGATGGTGAGATTTGCTGGACGGTTTGAGCACTGCCTCAATCTATCCGGCTTTTGAAGTCAGAAACTTCAGCTTTTTGATGTCTGCTTAAAGAATCATTCAGCCTTACATTACAATTCTGTCAATTACTCCTTGCAGAACATTTAGCACAATATCTAGGGGAGTGTTTTAAAAAAAACACTATGTTTAATCCTATCAGTTACTTCTTTTACACATGCCGATTTCTTCCCTGGTGTCTAGCATTTTACTTTTTAAAAAGTTGTACGTATCAAACTTTTTTACAACATTTTTCTGACTGAAATATAAATATGTGGCATTTTAGACTGTTGCTAAGCTGTTACCATGCAGGTGCCAATGTGATGCAAGTGATGGTGTTAGTTGTTAGGGTAAATGTTTTAGTTGTCAGAAATACTTCCAATGCTCTGGTCCAAAATAAACTCAGGTCAAAGTCAAGAGCGGAAGGGGTGGGGGGCAATCACGGTGGGAGGGGGGTTGCTATGCAGTCGTTAAGGTGTTAATAATGTTGCTCTGTGGCTGTTTTTGATTATCAGACAGAGAGACAGACAGAAAGACAGACAGAGAGATAGATAGATAGATAGATAGATAGATAGATAGATAGATAGATAGACAGACAGACAGACAGACAGACAGACAGACAGACAGACAGACAGACAGACAGACAGACAGATAGAACAATAGATAGACAGAGAGACAGAGTGACAGATAGATAGATAGATAGATAGATAGATAGATAGATAGATAGATAGATAGATAGATAGATAGATAGATAGATAGACAGACAGACAGACAGACAGACAGACAGACAGACAGACAGACAGACAGACAGACAGACAGACAGACAGACAGACAGAAAGACAGACAGACAAACAGATAGAACAATAGATAGACAGAGTGACAGATAGATAGATAGATAGATAGATAGATAGACAGACAGACAGACGGACGGACGGACGGACGGACGGACGGACAGCAAGACAGACAGACAGACAGACAGACAGACAGACAGACAGACAGACAGA
>CAIGQQ010031496.1:1751667-1764167 GCA_903798035.1 Danio albolineatus
CTCTGCCCTCATTCCTCCTTTTATAATCCAGAGCTCCTTCCGTGGGATTCGAGGCACCTGTGCGCCACAGGTGTTTGTTATCTGTGGCTGGCCTCGCCCGTTCCCACGGCTCTCGGCCACGCCCCCCTCACCACATACAGTATAACTACATTGCAGAAAGAGGATAGCTAGGTTGGTAGTAGGGGGCCCATCCTCATATTTTTTCATGGGGCCCAAAATTGCTAGCAGCGCCCCTGTTTACACCACATCTGCAATCAATTGAAATTGCGGCAACAGCTGGAGCTTTGTAGTACACAGCATGTTGTTGCAATGTTTACAGTGCTGATCCTCTACTTCCGGGTTTCTTCCCACCGCAGCCTCACTTTCGTGTTTTAAAACAGCGGCCGCGTGAAATAAGCGTATAATTCGCACACTGCCACTAATGTATTTGAGACAAAAATATACACAGCGCCTTCTAGTGGACGCTAGCAATAAAACTGCAAGCAGACGTATGCCTCGGTACATATTTCAGAGTTCACAAAAATGTAGCCCTGGGCACATATCTCCGATAAGCTTATGAGTTTGAAGATACTCCCCCATAGGCTTCTGCGCAGTACTGTATATGTCCATATATTAGATCTTCACATGGGTTTGCTGAAAGCCTCTGCTGCTGATGTTTCCGAGAGGTGAATGGATCTGATGGTGTGAGCTATATTTATAAGAAGGAGAGAGTTGATTTACAGTCTCGGTGTCACAGGGCTTTTACTCAGCAGAAACTCCTGCTCTCTGGAAAGATGCTGGATTTATCAGCCGCTGCAGACACTGATGGATGTCCTCCATGATGGATGGCTGCTGTGCCTGTATGCAAGTCCATTAGTTGAGTTGTTGCTGTAGTTTTTCACAGTATTTTGCTATTTGTCAGTGTTCGTCACGTTCATACATCAGCAGATGCAAAAGCTTGTGGACGCTTCAAAGGAGCTTTACACTTTGGAGATGTACCGCTTTTGGTGTCTGCATCAAGTAAAGGGATTTTTCTATAGAGAGAGGGAGAATATTAAATGTCGGAAAAGTGTCTGCTTGATAGTGTTCAGCTTTTAAAAGATAGTTCACCATAAATTTGAGTTTTACTCACTATTTACTCACCCTCAAGTGGTTCCTTTATGAGTTTCTTTCTTCTGTTGAACACAAAAGAAGGTATTTTGAAGAAAGCTGAATACCTTTAACCGTTGACTGCTGTAGTAGGGAAAACAAATACCATGGAAGTCAATGTTTATAGGTTTTCAACTTTCTTCAATTCAATTTAACTCAATTTATCTTTATTACTATAGCGCTTTTACAATGTAGATTGGGTAAAAGCAGCTTCATGTGGATTATAGTAAACTGAAACAGTGTCAGTCCAGTTTTCAGAGTTTAAGTTCAGTTCAGTTCAGTGTGGTTTAATATTCACTGCTGAAAGTTCAAACACTGAAGAGTAATCCATCGATGCGCAGCCCTGCAAGTCCTGAACCATGCAAGCCAGTGGCTACAGTGGCAACAGTGGTGAGGAACAAACTTCACCAACTGGTGAAAGTGAAGGATTAAAAAACCTCGAGAGAAACCAGGTTCAGTTGGGCACGACCATTTCTGCTATGGGCAAACATCTTGTGCAGAGCTGTAGCCTAGGCGCCGGAGGCTTGAGAATGCTGGACGTCCATTGTGGAGAAGCCGCATGTGGGGGTGGCCACCAGCTGGTGAACAGGCTGGCCCTTCAGAAACAATGCGAAGACTCGTCTGTCACTGAGGTCTTACAGGATTCAGTCTCACGCTCTCCGTTTCTCCATGACCACCACAGCAGCTGCTCAGGATACGGCCTGGTCCAGGATTATGGAAACCTCTGGAATAATAAAACAGGCTAACATAAGCACAGATGCTGTTCAAATTATAATGTCTTTTGGAAAGTGTTCCTGGCTCCGGTAGCCCTAAATAATGCAGACTAGCAATCCTTTAGAGGAGTTGGATTTCAATAGCATTTGTGTTTTATGTGTATGCTAATGCAAAGAAATGTGTCTTTAATCTAGTTTTAAACTGACAGAGTGTGTCTGCTTCCCGAACTGTGCGAGGAAGGCTGTTCCAGAGTTTAGGTGCCAGATATGAGAAAGATCTACCGCCTACAGTTGATTTTGATATTCTGGGAATAATCAATTGTCCAGAATTAAGTAGTAGACGTGATGGGCTATAATACACCAGGAGCTCCTTCAAATACTGGGGAGATAAGCCATTTAGGGCGTTGTAGGTAGTCAATAAAATATTGAAATTTACACAATATTTATTAGGGAGCCAACACAGTGATGAAAGAACTGGAGTAATATGACCATATTTCTTTGTTCTAGACACACTCTAGCAGCTGCACTTTCAACTAGCTAAAGTTTGTTAATTGGGCCAACAGGGCAGCCCCAATTTTTGGACTGAAGATGAGGACTGAACTAAGAATCCATCAAGGGTTATACAGTGTTCAAGGTTTTTGGGTCCAATAAGCAAAATGACTGCAAAATGACTGCATTCTTCTTCAAAGTATCTTCTTTTGGGTTCAACAGAACTAAAAAAAATGTCAAACAGGTTTGGAACAAGTAAAAGATGAGAAAATGATGACAGAATCTAATCCTTTAACTTCCACATTTTGACTCATTTATTTAGTTAAGTTGTGTTCCTGACACCAATCTAAGCTAATTTTGAGTTTTTGTGGCCAATTTATGCACAGTAACGTATAGTGTGAATCACTTCTGTTAACCATTCATTTGAAAATACGTCAACAAATGGGTGAAATAGTACTTCATTGTCATTCAGAGCAACAGATATATTCACGTAAAATGTTACGCAGCTTATTCTGAGCTGTGCTGATTAAAATATATAATTGTATACAAATTGATTTCAGTTTTTTTGCTAATATATTTTATTTATTTAATAATTTATCTATTTATTTTATTTATAAGAAAATTCTACCTGAGAAGTGGATAAAATCTTATGGTTTAATGTTTTCCTGTGTTTGTTTCCTGTTTCAGAAGTCTACTTGAACAATGCACTGCTTTTGTTGTGCTTCGAAATACAACATTTGAATTTGTTTGTAAAGGAAAAAAAGCCACATTGTACAATGCAGTGATGTTATGTTGTTTCAAAATACAACATATTAACGTTCTAATGTAGAAAAAGCCAACATGGGTGTCTTAAAGAACCAAAAAACAGCATATGGGCTCTTATATTGCTGCTGTGTCATCATCACTTGCAAGTCATATCTCTCCGACCCCTCATTTGGGATGCTTTGTCAACTGGCCCCCATGACAAACTATAGCCCTGTTGTAAAGCATTGTAAAGAAAGTATTATTTAAAAGAGATGTGTCCTCATTAACGCTGACTGTATATTGTTCTCCTCTGTAGACAACACGGCGGGCATCAGGACGCAGCGATCTGGCTTCAACCGTCAGGAGCAGAATGTGTACCTGCTGCCCATTCTGGTGGTGGATAGCGGCCCGCCGGCACTCAGCAGCACCGGGACCCTTACCATACATGTGTGCGGCTGCGACAGCGATGGTGCCATTCAGTCCTGCAACGCCACGGCCTACGTTATGTCTGCGGCGCTGAGTCCCGGAGCACTCATCGCACTGCTCGTCTGCATACTCATACTCATAGGTAAAGCTGATGCTCTCTTATATATTCATTCATTTATTTTCCTCTGGCTTAATCCCTTTATTCATCAGGGGTCACCACAGCGGAATGAACCACCAACTATTTCAGCATATGTTTTACACAGCGGATGCCCTTCCAGCTGCAACCCAGTACTGGAAAACATCCATACACTCTCACATGCACACACACACACACACACACACACACACACACTATAGCCAATTTAGTTTGTTCAGTTCACCTATAGCGCATGTGTTTGGACTGAGTGTGAGGGGTCTGGATGCAGACCTGGTGCAGTGCAGTCTGAGCTGCATCCAATGCTTTTTAATGATCTCACCTAACCCCACCCCTAACCCTACCTGTCACACTGACATCACTCACTCTATTGAGTACATTGTGTCTGACATTGCATCGCTGAGTGATGCAATCTCAGCTTGCATCATAAAGGCTGCATCCAGATACTATTGGACTGTGGGGGAAACTGGAGCACCCTGAGGAAACCCACATCAACTCGAGGAGAACATGCAAACTCCACATAGAAATGCCCAGCCATGACTCGAACCAGCGACCTTCATTCATAAAACAATGTTTTTCTACTTACATATTAATATGTCTCTACAATATCGCATGGCAGTCGTGGACAGTACCTCTGGACTGGGCAACTGGGGTGGTGGTTCCCATTTTTAAGAAGGGGGACCGGAGGGTGTGCTCCAACTATAGGGGGATCACAATCCTCAGCCTCCCGGGGAAAGTCTATGCCAGGGTATTGGAGAGGATAATCCGTCCGATGGTTGAACCCAGGATCCAGGAGGAACAATGCGGTTTTCGTCCAGGCCGTGGCACACTGGACCAGCTCTATACCCTCACCAGGGTGCTCGAGGGTTTGTGGGAGTATGCCCAACCAGTCCACATGTGTTTTGTGAACTTGGCGAGGGAATTCGACAGTGTCCCTTGTGGCATTCTGTGGAGGGTGCTCTGGGAGTATGGGGTCAGAGGCGCTCTGTTAAGGGCCGTCTCGTCCCTGTATGAACAGAGTTGGAGTCTGGTTCGTATTGCCGGCAATAAGTCAGACTTGTTTCCAGTGCATGTTGGACTCCGGCAGGGCTGCCCCTTGTCACCAATTCTGTTCAGAATTTTTATGGACAGAATTTCAAGGCGCAGCCTTGGGCTGGAGGGGGTCCGGTTCGGGGACCACAGGATTTTATCTCTGTTATTCGCAGACGATGTTGTTCTGTTGGCTTTATCGAACATGGACCTTCGGCATGCACTGGGGTGGTTTGCTGCCGAGTGTGCAAGGCTGGGATGAGAATCAGCACCTCCAAGTCTGAGGCCATGGTGCTCCACCGGAAAAAGGTGGTCTGCCATCTCCAGGTTGGAGGAAAGTCCTTACTCCAGGTGGAGGAGTTCAAGTATCTTGGGGTTTTGTTCACGAGTGAGGGAAGGATGGAACATGAGATTGACAGGCGGATTGGTGCAGTGGCAGCAGTAATGCGGTCGATGTACCGGTCCGTTGTGGTGAAGAGGGAGCTGAGCCGAAAGGCAAAGCTTCCGATTTACCGGTCAGTCTATGTTCCTACTCTCACCTATGGTTATGAGCTCTGGGTCATGACCGAAAGAACAAGATCTCGGATACAAGTGGCCGAAATGAGTTTCCTTCGCAGGGTGGCGGGGGCGCACCCTTAGGGATAGGGTTAGGAGCTCTGTCACCCGGGAGGGGCTCGGAGTAGAGCCGCTGCTCCTCCACATCGAGAGAAGTCAGCTGAGGCGACTCCAGCATCTGTCGTCCTGGACGCCTACCTAGGGAGGTGTTCCAGGCATGTCCCACCGGGAGGAGGCCTCGGGGAAGACCCAGGACACGCTGGAGGGACTATGTCTCTCCGCTGGCCTGGGAACGCCTCGGGATGCCCCCGGAGGAGCTGGAGGAAGTGTCTGGGGAGAGGGATGTCTGGGGTTCTCTCCTAAGACTGCTGCCCCCGCGACCTGGCCCCGGAAAAGCGGAAGAAAATGAATGAATGAATATTAATATGTCTAATAAATAATAATGTATAATAATTAAATACATCTTGATTTATCTTGATGTTTTTAAGCCTAACATCAGTTTTAATGCTGCCAGCAGTGAAAATATCGGGCTGTGGACAATGAGAAATATGTATTGTTCTCTGATGAGTCCACCTTCACTGTCTTTCCCCACATCTGGGAGAATTACGGTGTGAAAAAAAACGTATCACTGAACTATTTTTAATTTAATTTTAGATGTTCTTGGTAAAGCAGAGCAGTAGCTCAGTGGTTAGCACAGCAAGAAGGTCACTGGTTTGAGTCCTGGGTGGGTCAGTTGGTGTTTCTGTTTGAAGTTTGCTTTTAGTTCGAGAACTAAATTGGCTGTAGTGTTTGTGTATGAATGAGTGTGTATGGATGTTTCCCAGTACTGAGTTGTTGCCAGAAGGGCATCCACTGTGTAAAACATATGATGGATAAGTTGGTGGTTCATTCCGCTGTGGCGACCCCTGATAAATACAGAGACTAAGCCGAAGGAAAATGAATGAATGAATGTTCTTTGTTACAAATGCACAATTTTCTTTCTCCTTTGATATCAAGGTAAAGATTTGTGTACAGATATAAACATGCAAATTCAATATTACATATAAAATGTGACAATTAAAAGAAAAATGATATTAATATCAGCTCATATTTCAGCATTGTGCTAAAACATGGAGTTTGTTGAATGCGTTACACGTAGTTTCATCACATGCACACATGAAAACAAACGCAAACGCAACAACTTTTGTCTTTTTCCTTTGCGTGCGATGAAAGGCTCTGACTGACAGTGTCTCAATCACACTGTATGCATGTAATACTGAGCTGCGCTTACAGTTTGAGCCGCTGTGACACATCCGACTGCGCAATTTGACAACATCACATCATTTGACTGTCAGAACATTGCAGAGGTCATGGCTTTCAATCCTGGGGAATGAAGCAGCTGATGACATTTGTATGTTCAGTTCACTGCTCGCTTGGGTTAAAATCCTCTGTCAGGTGAAGAAATGCAAACAGAAATCAAAACAAACTTTTGGATCCCGATGTTGAAGCCTTTGTTTACGCTTAAGGGCATTTTATGGTCTTTTTCATTTTATTTATTTGTTCGTTAGTTAGTTCGTTCGTACGTTTGTCTGTTTATTCGCTCGTTCATTTATTTGTTTGTTCGTTAGTTTGCTTTGTTCTTTTGTTTATTCACTCTACATTTGTGTTTTTACTTATTCAGTCGTTTATTGTTTGTTAATTTGTTTGTTTATTCATTTATTTATTCATTCATTCAATTATTTGTATTTTTATGTAATGTTATGTGTTCATGTATTCATTTATTTATTCATCTGTTCATTTAATTATTTACTAATATATTTGTTTGTTTTTTATTTATTTATTTATTCATTTATTTATTTATTCATTTCTTCATTTATTCTTCGTTTTTTCCTTTATTTATTTATTAATGTTTTATCTGTCTATTTGTCTGTTCGTTCGTTCATTAACTTTTTAGTTCATTTGTTCGTTCTTATGTTTGCTTTGATCTATTGTTTATTTATTCTACATTCATGTTTTCATTTATTCAGTTGTTTATTATTTGTTTATTTGTTTGTTTATGAATTTATTCATTCATTCATTCATTTTCTTTTTGGCTTAGTCCCTTTATTAATCCGGGGTCGCCACAGCGGAATGAACTACCAACTTATCCAGCATTTGTTTTACGCAGCGGATGCCCTTCCAGCTGCAACCCTTCTCTGGGAAACACATCCATACATTCTCATTCACACACATACACTATGGACAATTTAGCCTTACCCAATTCACCTGTACCGCATGTCTTTGGACTGTGGGGGAAACCGGAGCACCTGGAGGAAACCCACGCGAACACGGGGAGAACATGCAAACTCCACACAGAAATGCCAACTTGCTTAGTCGGGGATCGAACCAGCGACCTTCTTGCTGTGAGGCGAACGTGCTAACCACTAGGCCACCGTGGTGCCCATTTATTTATTCATTCATTCAATTATTTGTATTTTTATGTAATATTATGTATTCATGTATTCATTTATTTCTTAATTCATTTAATTATTTACTCATTTTTTTATGTATTTATTCATTTATTCACTCATTCATTCATTCATCTATTCATTCATTCATTCATTCTTCGTTTTTTTTCTTTATTTCTTTATTAATGTTTTATCTGTCTATTTCTCCGTTCGTTCGTTTGTCCGTTCGTTCGTTCGTTCGTTCGTTCGTTCGTTCGTTCGTTCGTTCGTTCGTTCATTCACTTTTTTTTTAGTTCATTTGTTTGTTCTTTTGTTTATTCATTCTACATTCATGTTTTTATTTATTTAGTCGTTTATTATTTGTTTATTTGTTTGTTTATTCATTCATTCAATTCTTTGTATTTTTATGTAATAATATGTATTCGTGTATTAATTTATTTCTTCATTTGTTCGTTTATTTATTTACTCATTTATTTGTTTGTTTTTTGTTTATTTATTGATTGATTTATTTGTTTATACATTTATTCACTCATTTATTCATTTGTTTCTTCAATTATTCATTCATTCATTCTTCTTTTGTTCCACTATTTATTTATTATTGTTTTATCTGTCCATTTGTCCATTGTTCTTTCGTTCTTTCATTCATTCATTCAACCATCCATCTATCCATCCATTCATTCATTCATTCATCCATCCATCCATCCATCCATTCATCCATCCATCCATACATCCATCCATCCATCCATCCATTCATTCATTCATTCATTCATTCTTTTATTCATTCATTCATTTGTTCATTCATTTATTTATTGTTTTTTTTTTAGATTTTTTGTTTTTATTTATTTATTTATTCATCCTTGTGTTTATTTATTCAATTATTTATTTGTTTATTTATTTGTCTGTTTATTTGTTTATTCATTCATTTATTCACTCATTCATTAATTTATTCATTTACTTTGGTTGTTTTTAGCAGAATAATAGTTTTGCTTAAAATGTTGTAATGCATTAAACCACAGCTGCCCAACTCACTGCAGAATTAAATGTGCAGCTCAACTCTCCCTTTTCCACCAAAACTCTTAGTTGGGAGCTCCACGGGGTCAATATACATGGCCAGGCTGCTGTAGCCAAACCGTTGGCCATCCGTGCCAATGCCAAATATCAGTTTTAATGGTGCCAGCAGTAAAAATATTGGGCTGTGGACAATGAGAAATATGCATTGTTCTCTAATGTGTACACCTTCACTGTCATTCCCACATCTGGGATACCACCCAGACTGTTGCATGCCCAGAGTGAATCAATAATCACTAATGATTTGGGCTGCAATATCATGGCATTCCCTTGGCCAAATACTTGTTCTAGATGGGCATGAACCATTCTGGAGGATGGTGTGCACCCAATGGTTTAAACTGAAGGCAGTGCCTTGTATCAGGATGATAATGCACCAATGCAGAGCAAGAATGGTGACAGAGGGGTTTGATGAACATGAAAGTGAGGTTAAACATCTCCCATGGCCTGCACAGTAACCAGACCTAAATATTATTGAGCACTTTGGGATGTTTTGGAGAAGCGAGTCAGGAAAGGTTTTCCTCCACTAGCATAACAAAGTGATTTGGCTACTATTCTGCCAGAAGAACAACTCAAAAACCCTCTGGCCACTGTGCAGGACTTGTATCTTTCATTCCCAAGACCAATTTCTGTATTGGCTACAAAAGGAGGCCCTTAACCATGATAATTTATTGTGGTCTTAATCCATGCATTACAGTTTTATTGTTTAAATCCTCTATATATGATCATATAATCATATTTCTGGACTGAATAGCATTCCGTTAAAATCCTGTTGGCATTTGTTCATGTATTTATTATTTATGATTCGCCATGCATGGTGGTAAATATCTCAGAAGATTCCTCCTGCATTCATAACCTGTATTTCATAAAATGTGTATATATGGGGGTCAACAATGTGAATGAATGTAAAGGTCTTTCCTCAGCGCCGTCTCACCTTTAGCAAAGCGCAGTTCAGCAGGTCACTGATGGATCTTGAAGATGCAGGAATGCTCACTTGAGAATCTTCATTCATGGAGAGAATTATAAAAGCTTTATTAGTCGCGTGCTTGAAGATCTGCAGTGTATAGAGTGCAGGTTTACCTTCCATCAACTACGTCTGTCAACATTGAGGCAGTAGTTCACCAAATATGAACGTTCTGTCATTATTTAAGCCATTCGTTTCAAACCTGTTTCTATTTTCTGTTAAACACAAAAGAGGTAATTTGAAGAATGCTGAAAACCTGTAGCAACTGGCTATATTATTATGTTTTTGTATTTTTTACTGTGGATGGCAATGGCTACATTTATAATTTATTACTTCATGCCATTCTCTATATTTCTTAATAATATTTAAGGTTTTGTTTTGTTTTGTTTTGTTTTGTTTCACTTTTTTATATTTTTTATTTTTTATAATTTTATTTTATTTATTTATTATTATTATTATTATTATTATTATTATTTTATTTTTTATTTTTTATTTTTATTTTTATTTTTTTTATTTTTTTACCAGTATCTATTGACTTCCATGGCATTTTTAAATTAATGACAGTGACTACAATTTTATACTTTATTACTATTCTTTTATATCAATGGATAACATTTGAACTAATTATCTATCCAATGCTGTTTATTGTATTTTATTTTAATTTAATTTAATTTAATTTAATTTAATTTAATTTAATTTAGTTTAGTTTAATTTAATTTAATTTAATTTAATTTAATTTAATTTAATTTAATTATTTAATTTAATTTAATTTAATTTTATTTTATTTTATTTTATTTTATTTTATTTTATTTTATTTTATTTTATTTTATTTTATTTTATTTTTAAAATTTAGTTAGTTTGGGTTTTTTTTTTTTGTTTTGTTTTTTGGAATTTATTTGTTTTGTTTTTTATCAGTTGCCATTGACTTTCATAGCATTTTTAGAGGATATCAGGACCTACAAGGTTATACTGTAATACTTTGTCCTTTTTTATTTTATTTTATTTTATTTTATTTTATTTTATTTTATTTTATTTTATTTTATTTTGTTTTATTTTATTTTTTATTTTATTTTATTTTATTTTATTTTATTTTATTTTATTTTATTTTATTTTATTTTATTTTATTTTATTTTACCAGTATCCATTGAATTTTTTAATTAATGTCAGTGACTACAAGTTTATACTTTATCACTATTCTTTTATATCAATGGATAACATTTGAAAATAATTATCTATCCAATGCTGTTTATTTTATTTTATTTTATTTTATTTATTTTGCTTTTTTTTTTTTTTTTTTGAATTTATTTGTTTTGTTTTTTATCAGTTTATCACCCAACCCTACCTCTAAACCCAACCGTCATTTGGGTGATGAGCAAATCGTACTAGATTGTACGAATTAGATTGTATGAATTCATACGAATTAGCCACTAAATCAAAAGTTACGAATTGCCGTGAGATAGCGTTGGTTATGCTACAACTTCTCCTACTGGAAAATTGCCAGAATGAATTCACCGGTATTTTCAAAAAGGGCCTGCTCACACATGATCCCTATCCGGAAAATTGACAGTAATTTTCTAGAAAAATCTGTATGTGTGTAAGGGTTTAAATATCTTAATATGCAGTCTACAGCAGAAAAGATATCCATAAACCTTCACAACGACTTTGAGCGTGAATAAATAATAAGTACATTTAAATTTTCGCCTGTACTATTCCTTCAAATCCACATTGATGGATTTCAAACGCAGTGGAAGTTAAAACAGACAAAACTCAAATGGTAGGAAAGCTGATCAATTTTTCATTAACCTGCAGTCGCTCGGAGTACAGCAGCTTTTGTTCACGCAGAATGAACACACACACACACACACACACACACAATGTAGGTCTATATGAATGACATGCAGGCTCTCTAGCGCAGGACTGGTGAGTAAAGCGATGTTCGGGATGCTGCCGAAAAGCGCAGCATCAGCAGGAGCGTCCCTGTGGATACACCGGCGCTTTAAATAGAGCAGCTTTTCCAGACGTCCATGTAGAAGAGCCTGTGCTGGACCGCGCTTCTGTTGTCATCTCTGAAAGTTTTATGACTTTCTTCTGGCCTCGGTATTTCTCTCTTCTCCACTTAGCTCTTTTTTTTCCTCCATCCCTCTCTCTCTCTCTCTCTCTCTCTCTCTCTCTCTCTCTCTCCTACATTCGCTCATCATACACTCTTAAAAACACAGTGTTAAAAACTACCAAAATTGGGTTGTTTTTAACCCTATTGTTGGGTAAATATAGGAAAGAACACATTAGGGGTTAAATTAACCCAAGTAATTGGGTTATTATTTTTATCCCCAAAAATGGGTTGTTTTTTCTACCCAATAATTAGTTATTTTTGACTTAAATAACAGATTAGTTTGACTTAATTAATAGGTTATATTTTCAAATTTAATTTTTAGCTTTCTTTTTAAATCATTAACCACATAAAAACAAACAAACAGATGAATATTGTATTAGCTTTATTCATTTTCTGTTCCATTACATTTGTTCAGCACATCACACTCTGTAAATTTACCTCAGAGATCATACAACACTACATACAAATTATGAACTGCATTTAAAACAAGTCGTTTCATATTTATGGGTTGTTCGTAAACATTTATAATAATAATATATATATATATATGTGGCATCGCAGTCAGCCCCTGTTGGGAGTTGATTTGACCCAAGGAGCTGGGTTGATGTGCCTGTGTGGTGCTAGGGTTGCATTGATTCAAGTCTTATAAATGATTACCCAGAAAAAATAACCCTGGATTTTTTAGTGTGTAGGAAGG
>CAIGQQ010031496.1:1854309-1879593 GCA_903798035.1 Danio albolineatus
TGAATGTTGAGATGTTATATTGGTTTCACTGGTGAAAATAAATCATTGAAATGGGTATATATTTGTTTTTTGTGAAGTTGCCTAATAATTCTGCACAGTAATAGTCACCTGCACACACAGATATCCTCCTAAAATAGCTCAAACTAAAAACAAACTAAAAACTACTTCCAAAAATATTCAGCTTTGATATTAAGGAGTTTTTTGGGTTCATTGAGAACATGGTTGTTGTTCAATAATAAAATGAATCCTCAAAAATACAACTTGCCTAATAATTCTGCACTCCCTGTAGTTTCATGCACAAAGGAGATATTCATTTAACATACCGCACGTTTCTCGAGCAAAACACTCTCCAGGCTGATAAAAGAAGGTAATTAAAACGAACCTGCGGAATTACGCTGCTTCGTGTCAACCGGCCCCTTTAAATAAAGCTGCTTTTGTCCCGACTTGTAACCAAGCACATTATTAATTGCCGTTATATTCACAATTAACAAGACATAGTAATTACCCCCTCTCTCTTTCCTAATGGCATCCCCATGTCGAACGGATGAGAGTAAGATTAGTATCTGGGAAGGGGAAGACGGCTGGAATAAATAATGGTCATTAGAGGGTGTTCACCAGTGTGTCTCGTTCTCGTATCCTACCTATTAGTCGCGCTCTGATGCGCTGGAGCTTTTCCTGAAAACCACATTTACATTAGGGTTAAAAATAGGTTTGATGATAATTTGATTAATAGGAACCCAAGGCTTGTTGTCAAGCGCTCACAACAAACACCAGGAACTTGTGTATTAGCAGGTTACTGGTGCAAGTGTGTTAATAGCTAATTAATGAAACTGAAGAAAACTGTACCCAGTAAAATAAATCACTGTGGAATATACAGTAGTACTGGCAATTTAATTCATGTTTATTTCTGTAGCGCTCTTACAATGTAGATTGTGTCAAAGAAGTTGTGTCAGTTCAGTTTTCAGAGTTGAAGTTTTAATTCAATTCACCTTTATTTCTATAGCGCTTTTTACAATGTAGATTGTGTCAAAGCAGCTTCACATAGAAGGTTATAGTAAATTGAAAGTGTCAGTCTAGTTATTAGTGTTGGAGTTGAGTTCAGTGTTGTTTAAAACCTCTTAAACTCTGCGGACCCAGTACCGGGTCCGGTGACGTCATCAACTTCCCTTTCATTTTTAAAGGTCCAGGGTTGCGCAAGACCCCTATAAGTGGTTCCGTTTGAAAGCGTAAAAGCTATATTTTATGCACATATGCATTACTTAGGTTTTTATTTTACTGTACAAAAGTTATTAACATTTAATTACACAACAAAATACTGGATACCCGAGCTGTCATTTTCATATTTTTATAAGCTTCAAATATGACACACATGTACAAGTCATTGCTCAAATAAAAGCTCTTGCCTGTCCATGTACGATTCTAGCATTCCTTTACTGAATTATATTCACATATCAAACAGTTATCGAATGAATCACCGTGTTTTTTACGGCGCAGAAAAAGAAGACGGCCTCAAAATAAGCTTTTTTTCTAGGAGCTGAGGAAAATTTTGGAGAAGCTGACTTTGACTTCTTTGATATAATGTTATGATACAAATGAGAAGGAGAAATGAGAAAGTAATAGAGACTCATGTTCTTACCATGTAAGAACTATGCAGAAGCAAATATGTCATATTTGATATAAATGATCAAAGTTATTTTCCCAATATTCAGTTGAATTACAATAACCTTTGCATACTCTATGGTAGAGACCAAATAATTTTTTCCTAGTGTTTGCTGCTATCTGCTGGTTTCAAGCAGAACTGTCTGCAGTTGTCTTATTCTCTTATGGGATTATCTACACATTTTCAAAAAAGCATTGTAGAACAAAAAATAAAAAAGCACCCAATGTTGAAGTGATTCATCATAAAACAGAAAACCTAACAAATATTATTTATTACTTTCAGCAGTTTCTTTTGTAAATTCAAATGGTTTTCTGTCCAATAACACTGGAATTTCTCATTTATACCACTGCATTTGGATATGGAAGACTTTCCAAGCTTGGTAGGCGGAAATTACATAAAAAAAAGGTATAGCACCTCTCATCAGTTGGAATACAATAACTTTTGCATAGATTATGATAGAGGCATTTTTCATTTTTCTTATGATTACTGACATGTGCAGGAACCACCAAAATTAATTACAGAAACCTAGACCACACAGAACCTAAAAGGTACTCTTTTAAATTTGAGTTTATAAAGAAAAAATACAGAAAGCGCCTCTTTTTTTAAATGTTTATGATAACACAGACAACATATACAATTATTTTAATCACTTTCAACAGTGTTTTATGAAAGTTTAAAGGGTTTTCTTTAAAATGATACCACATTTTTGCATTTACTCCTCTGCATGTGGATTTAGGAAGCTTTTAAAATTGGCTAGACAAAATCCAGGTGGAAATCCCAAAATAGCACCAGAGTGTAAGAGGTTAATATTCACTACTTAGAGTCCAAACACAGAAGAGTAATCCATCGGTGCGCAGCTCTAGCTGCAGTCTAGGCGCCGGAGGTTGGAGAACTCGAGGCTCGTCTCATGCTTGCTACTCCGCCAAGCACCAAACAGCTGCTCAGGATACAGCGTGGTCCAGGATTATGGAACCTTGGAATCGTCTCGTCACGGGTCTTGGATCACATCCGTGTCGCTGCATAGTCTCTGGGTGCCTCGAGATAAGTATCCCCAGGTGGAGATAGAGAATAAAGAGAATAATTAGCGTAGCTGCTGTTCATAGTGTATATAAAGGAGATGCGTGGAGCACATTCATGCATCATACCGCTATGTGATGTATTGAGTGTATGATTTACTAAAAAGATAGGTCTTTTAATCTAGTTTTGAACTGAGAGAGTGTGTCTGAGCCTCGGACATTATCAGGAAGGCTATTCTAGAGTTTAGGAGCCATAAATGAGAAGGCTCGACCCCCTTTACTTGACTTTGCTATTCTGGGTACTACCAGAAGCCCTGAGTTTTGAGATCTTAAAGAGCGGGTTGGATTGTAGCGAGACAGAAGGTTGGTTAGATAAACAGGAGCTCGATTATTTAAAGCTTTATAGGTAAGAAGCAACATTTTAAATATTTTGAAGTTCAGTTTAGTTCAGTTCAGTGTGGTTTAATTGTCACTGCTGAAAGTCCAAACACTGAAGAGCAAATCCATTGATGCGCAGCTCTACAAGTCCCAAACCAATCAAGCCAGTGGCGACAGCGGCGAGGAACAAACTTCACCAATTGACGAAAGTGTAGGAAAACAAAATCGAGAAAAAACAGGTTCAGTTGGGCATGTCCACTTCTCATATGGCCAAACTTCTTATGCAGAGCTGCAGTCTAGGCGCCAGAGGCTGGAGAACGCTGGACATCCATCGTGGAGACGCTGCAGGTGGGAGAGGTCACCGGCTTGTGTACAGGCTTGCCCTTCAGGATCAATGCGAAGACTCGTCTGTCACTGGGGTCTTAAAGGAATCAGTCTCATGCTGTCCGTTCCTCCATGACCACCACAGCAGCTGCTCAGGATACGGCCTGGTCCAGGATTATGGAAACTTCTAGAATAATAAAACAGACTAAAATAAGCACAGATGCTGTTCAAATTGTAATGTCTTTTGGGAAGTGTTCCCGGCTCCGGTTTCCCTAAATAATGCAGACTAGCAATCCTTTAGAGCAGGGGTGTCCAAACTCGGTCTTGGAGGGCTGGTGTCCTGCAGATTTTAGCTCCAACTTGCCTCAACACACCTGCAAGGATGTTTCTAGAAAGCCTAGTAAGAGCTTGATTAGCCAGCCCAGGTGTGTCTGATTGGGTTTGGAACTAAACTTTGCAGGACACTGGCCCTCCAGGACCGAGTGTGGACACCCCTGGTTTAGAGGATTTGGATTTTAACAGCATTTGTGTTTTATGTGTATGCTAATGCAAAGAGATGTGTCTTTTAATCTAGTTTTAAACTGACAGAGTGTGTCTGCTTCCTGAACTGTGCTAGGAAGGCTGTTCCAGAGTTTAGCTTCCAGATATGAGAAAGATACGCCGCCTACAGTTGATTTTGATATTCTGGGAATAATCAATTGTCCAGAATTAATTGAGCACTGAGGACGTGATGGTCTATAATACCCCAGGAGCTCCCTCAAATACTGGGAAGCTAAGCTGTTCAGGGCTTTGTAGGTAGTCAGTAAAATATAAACATTTATACGATATTTAATTGGGAGCCAATGCAGTGATGAAAGAACTGGAGTAATGTGATCATACCTCTGTGTTCTGGAAAGCACTCTAGCTGCTGCATTTTGAACAAGCTGAAGTTTGTTAATTAGGCCAACAGGGCAGCCGCCTAGTAATGCAATACAATAATCTAATCGAGACGTCATGAAAGCATTATTGAGCTTTTCCGCATCAGACATTGATAGCATATGTTGAAGTTTGGCAACATTTTTAAGATGAAAAAATCACCCCCAAATTTTCTACTGAAGATAAGGACTGAACTAAAAATCCATCAAGGGTTAGATAATGTTCTAGGTTTTTGTGTGTGAGGTTTTTGGGACCAATAAGCGAGACCTCAGTTTTATCTGAATTTAGTATTAAGTAGGCCTGTCACAATAATCAATATATCGACTTATCGCACAACACATGAACATGACCACAATACTTTTTGGTGATGCAATATATATCGTCGAATGTGTTTCCCAGAGATGGGTTGTGGCTGGAAGGGCATCCGCTGCGTAAAACAAATGCTGGATAAGTTGGCAGTTCATTCTGCTGTGGCGACCCCGGATTAATAAAGGGACTAAGCCGAAAAGAAAATGAATGTATGAATATATATCGCCCATAAATAAAAACAATTCTTGCAATATTATATCTCTATCGGAGGTGTCAGTATGGTTAAAAAAAGGCTAAACTACTTGAGTATATTTTCATTTGGGTGTCTGACAACTAAAGACAGATCTAGTAGCAGATATAGAAGCCTCTGTTACTTTTTACCCTTCACTTTTTTGTTAAAATTTATTATTATTTATTATAGATATGTGTTTTAACATTCTGATTCCATTAAATATTTTTAAGAATGAAATATTATGTGTTCTTAGGAAGAGTGTACTTGAATTATGATGATATTATATTGTCATTCTGGCATAAAATGGTCTTAAAATGACAATAATATCCTTTATCGCAATATATTTTGGAGCAATATATCGTAAAATACAAAATAGACTGTTTCAATACAAAATCACACTGTTTTATAACCCAATCCTGTAATTAGATCAAATATAGTTTGATTTGACCCCTGCCACAAAGCATGCTGGGAGACCACATCAGCTCCAGTACAGTTCAATATTGAAAATGTACAATATCAGCCAGTCTATTAGGCTTATATTATCAAAATGACAATAACCATTAAGAGATATGAATGTGTGGAATATGAGCAAAGTGAGAGTATTTTGACGCATTCTACTGTAGCATGCAGTTCACTAAAACTGCTCATAGAGTTCAAGTGATTCATATGGGGATTCAGTAAATTGCTCTAAATCAGTGGTTCTCAAACTTTTTTCACCAAGTACCACCTCAGAAAAAAATTGCCTCTCCAAGTACCACCATAATGACCGGTATTGAAATACAGTAGGGCAGTAGGCCTAATTAAGCAGCGACAGCACTGCACAGTTAAAAAAAAGACAAATCAATTCCTTTTATTAAGAATATGTATTATTGTCAGCCACTTTACACATTATAAATAGTTTGAACATTAACTGTGCTTGCAGAGTAAAAAATAACTTTACCATTTAAATTAAAATGTGCTTTTAAAAGTGATTTAAAAATGACACTGTTCTTAAATAATAAAAAGAAAACTGCTGTACTTGTAAAGTATTAATGTATAGTAGCCTATTCATCAAAACCTGCAAATGTTACTTGGACCTGATGAATATAGGTTATATGTCATATACGTATATACATTTTTTATACCTTTTGAGATATATTTTGCATGTACATATAACATAACTTTGATATCTATACGTTAACTTGTATTTTAAAACGATTCGGAATTACATATTTAAATTAGAAATTAGATCCGTTTACTGCTGGTCATTTACAGCAGGCCTGTGTGTGTCAGAAAAGCGAGTGATTAATGCATAAATTCCATAGTCTGTTGATGTTCTTTATTCTGATTGGCTGGAGGGTGTGCAACGCACAGGTAGTTCTAGTCAGTTTTGATCACAGTTCGAAATGAATGCGCTTCTCCCAAATGTTTATAGTTACTATAGCAACTCACATGTGAAACCGATGAGAAATGTTACTGGCGGACGGGAGATCCACAAAATTAGAAAAATACTCATCTGACTGAGAATGTCTTATTTGTCCATCCATGATCGGACTGATGAAATCGTATAATAGTATTAGCATGTATAAGCAGCACTGACATGCTCTCTATCTCTCTGTCTGCCTGCGCGTCGTGCATTAAAGCACGGCAAGCCATTGATTATCCCTTACATACACATGTACAGTGCTTGACCAATTGATACGTGCAGTATTCCCGAGTTAGTAACTGAAATCTCAACACTACAGGACTGGTCTGCTGAAGGGCTTCTCTAGCGCGTCTCTCCCTCCGCACAACTCTCCGCCAGCGCGCGCGCCTCTTTTTCTTCCTCCGCGCCAAGCAGGCTGATTTTTTAACGTTTGATGACGCGATGCACTAAAGTAAACATTCTAAGCACTCCGGTGTACTCGTACGCTTCAGGAAACAGCCAATGCTGTCGGATCACGGTGTTATCGGACGCGTCAAAGGGTTTAAAAAGTGTGTTCATTTTATTCTTTTATTATTCAGAGATTCTTCCGCGTACCACTGGAAGAAGTCCCGTACCACAGTTTGAGAACCACTGCTCTAAATGATTCACTGATTGTGTCTCAAATCACATCGCCTGCTATTCTGCCCCTGCTGGAAGGAAAAGTCGGAAGTGAAACGATTCTTCTTCAGTGTTTACTGGGATCTTCAGATGCATCTTTACTATTTAAACAGTCTAAACATATTCTGCCTTGAGCGACTACTTATTTCGAGTACATATTTACTTTAATTGCCCTACCATAGTGTAAAGTACCTGGAGTACTTTTATTATTTATTTTTTATTGTAACAGATGTGTGTATGTGTGTGTTGAGCATGAGTTAGTCTATGTGTCTAACTTACCTCGAAAAGGAACTGTAGTCCGCCATTGCTCGCACTTGTCACTGAAGGGAGTCCCAGTCCAATAGCAAGAAAACGTAATGGGCGTGGCCAACCTGTGACCTCAACCAAGATTGACCAATAGAATAAGGTCTTTCATCCGGAGGGAAGATACCCCCCACTGAGCTGCAGAGTTTTTGACTCAAAACTTTTCAACTCACAAGCAAAGATTTTAGATCCGCAAAAAAATAAAAATAAAAAATGAAACAGAACCGAAAGCAAAATGAATGAGATCACAATGAAAAATCTGTTGGTTACTGCATAAAATGGCAATAGTTTCTTTTTGGCAGTGCAAATTTTTGTTTTATCAAGATTTTTTTTTTTTTATGAAATGTTTTTTTCTTTTTCTTTTAATCTTTTAAGCTTTTTTTCTTTTAATCTTTTTTTTCTTTTAATCTTTTAATTTACAATGTACCTAGTTTTGGTCAAAACCTTCATATGTTTGTTTGAATAATAAAGACAAAAAATTAACTCTGGCATACATGGGTTCAAAACTTTTCAACTCGCAAGTAAAACATTTCAACTCACAAGCAAAGATTTTAGATCCGCAAAAAAATAAAAATAAAAAATGAAACAGAACCGAAAGCAAAATTAATGAGATCACAATGAAAAATCTGTTGGTTACGGCATAAAATGGCAATAGTTTATTTTTTGGCAGTGCAAATTTTTGTTTTATCAATTTTTTATAATTTTTTTATTAAATGTTTTTTTTTCTTTTAATCTTTTTTTTCTTTTAATCTTTTAATTTACAATGTACCTAGTTTTGGTCAAAACCTTCATATGTTTGTTTGAATAATAAAGACACAAAATTAATTCTGGCATACATTGGTTCAAAACTTTTCAACTCGCAAGTAAAACATTTCAACTCACAAGCAAAGATTCTAGATTGTCAATAAATGACAGCAGAGCAGAGAGCAAAATGAACGAGTTCGCAATCAAAATTGCATAATAGAACAATCAGGGTTTTTTGCAATTCAAAATATTTTATTATCATCGACATACGTTTTTTTTATTTAATTTTTTTTTATTTGCAGTCTTTTATTTTTTTATTTACTATGTGCTTAATTTTTCCCTAAAACTAAATATTTTTGATTGAATAATAAAGACACATAACTAACTATACAAAACTAACTCAGAATGTTATTAGCTTTAATCAATCTTTGTATATACTGTTCCATATATTTACGATGTATTGTTTTTTTTAACCAATTTAAAATGTTTGACAATGTTAAGATAAACATGTTGCATTTTGGCATGCTTTTTTGACTTATTTATTAACGATTAACTATTTATGGACATAAAATTCTATAAAAAATATCCTGGATTTGAAGAATATGTGTCCCTGGCCTTCACTGAGCTCAAGTAAAAGTTTAATGTACAAAAATTGTGAATAAAGTTGACTGTTGATGTCTTCAATAATAATGTCAAATAACCAACATTTTTCAAAATGTTTTGCAATGAAACTCTTCATTCATACATACACACACACACACACACACACACACACACACACACACACACACACACACACACACACACACGCACGCACGCACACACACACACACACACACACACACATATATATATATATATATCATTCATTCATTTTCTTTTCGGCTTAGTCCCTTTATTAAAACCGGGTTGGCACAGCGGAATGAACCACCAACTTATCCAGCATTTTGTTTTACGCAGCAGATGCCCTTCCAGCCACAACCCATCTCTGGGAAACACATCCATACATTCTCATTCACACACATACACTACGGACAATTTAGCTTACCAAATTCACCTGTACCGCATGTCTTTGGACTGTGGGGGAAACCGGAGCACCCGGGGGAAACCCACACAACCACGGGGAGAACATGCAAACTCCACACAGAAATGCCAACTGGCCCAGCCGGGGATCGAACCAGCGACCTTCTTGCTGTGAGGCGAACGTGCTAACCACTAGGCCACCGTGGCGCCCCTATATATATATATATATATATTATTCTTTTTTTACATTTTTTTTCTGTCTTATCATAAGGTAAGAATCTAAAGTATTTCCAAATTTCCCTAGTGAGTTGTTCTTTTGTGTTGTGGTTGTTGTAGCTAAATCATATTGACAGGAGCAGAAAATGGCTTAATTCAGATGTATGTTCAAACTAAAGCGTCAGAAAACGTGTGTATTGTATAAAAGGCACAAATTCTACCCAATTTTGCAGCGTCAAAGGGCTCCACAGACTGTTCAAATTAAAATAAAATAAAGTGGTCTATTCTTTAGTCGCTTTTCCACATGCAACATTAACTATTGTAGAACGTTAATGACGATATGGTATCGCTGTAGTACCGGTAAACCGTGCAACCCCTAATACATTGTACTATTTTATGCTTTATTGTTCTTTAATTTCTGAGGCAATGACATGAGTTAAGAACAGCAGGGAAATGAAAAGTAATTGTAAGAAGTTTGATGCTCTTGAGTCATAAAGCTTTGAGGCCTACAATCTGTTTTTCTAGCTCAGTGACTGTTGTGTTTGGATCTTTAGTATTCATGCTCCATTCGCTGACAGCGCTGGTATTGTTTAGTCTTGGATTATTGCTGATTGTATTACAGAGACGTGAAGGACAAACTGTGACTAAAAAAAAAAACTGAAAACCCAACGCAGTCGGTCTGATAGTGAGTTCGACCCAGTGGAGAGACCTTGGAATAAATCAGTTCTGCAAACATCACACAAGAGTCACTGCACACAGGAGACGCTTTTTGGGGAATATTCAAGACCCTGAGATGAAAATAAATTCAGTAAATTAATTGAAATTGAAAACAGAGGGAAGAAAGATATAAATGTGGTTCCCGGGAGATATGCTGAATGAAGGGAAGAGGAGCAAAACTAATTTTTTCACTATAATAATGACCTCTGTGTTATTTTGGAGTGAAACTTTTGTTAGGACGAGCCGAGCTCTACTGTTCTGGACAAATTGACAATTACATACATAGGGAAGTTTGTTTTATTGATTTACAAAACGTATACGCTGGGATAATGAAGAAAATTGTGGAAATAAATAGAGGTTCTGATAAAACGCTCTTAAAATCTAATGCACTTCAGGTGAAACATTGGAAAAAAATTTTATACTTATTTTAGTCAAGGATAATTGTTATTATAATAATAATTATCTTTTATAGTTTTATAAGACTGTTACGGCCAAAAACCCAAAACTGGCTTGTATAACAACAACATTAAGGTTTGAGCCGAACATATGAAAGACACAGACGTTTGAATGAATGAGTTGACGTCCCGTCAATTAATCTTTAATTAAATAAAAGGTCAAAAGCAGCAACAAAAATAATTAAATCATGTAGACACACTGTAAACCCTGACAGTTGTACTAGCTCATAACTAATAAGGTCATAACAATCAAATGTCGTTATGAAGTTGACCAAGCTATAAAGTTTTAAGCCCTCTAGATATTTTTGCCTCTTTAATTGTATAGGGCTCAATATTTTAAAGCTAATTTGTGTGGAAAGCTTAAAAAGTTTAAACACTTTAGACGTTATGGACGTCATGACGTTCTGGTGGGCGGGTCTTATCTCTCCCTCAGGAAAGCAGAGTCAGCCATCTTGATTTTGCCTTAATGCGTGGATGTGCGACACAGTTTAATTTGTTTAATTTGTTTGCAATGCACACTTTTATCACCGCGCTTCAAACTACCACCACCTCCGTTTTTTTCATCAGTGTTATTGCCTTCGTTTTCTTAAGCTCCATCTTATGATCAGCCCTGATTTGGTAAGTATGCTAAGATTTTACATTTCTATTATTGGATTAAATAGTCTTACATTTGGAATTGTTAATACATTTTTACATTGTGTATCGTGAATGTTTATCGTAAATAGTTTACAAATCCTAGTAATTGTCATTTTAGAGGTTGTTGAATGTAACAGGTTACGTCTTTGAACGGTAAAATGTCATTAGCGGGTTTCCCGCTTGAACTACATTTCCCGCATGAACTACATTTCCCACAATGCAATGTTTACCCGGGATATTGACGGTTAGGTGCACGAGCCTGAACGCTCTAGCGGGGGCCTAAAGCTTAACTTTATCCCTGCTTCCCGGTAGCCGTTGTCGCTGTTTGTCAGCAGTGCACGTTAGTACTGTAAGTATACTTATTTCCATAACTGTCCGCGTTACAGTCTATATTTTACGTTGTCGAGTCGTGTGTATGTGTGCTAGCGTGAAACGAACAATGCTAAACAACATGTCAGTGTGTTATCATGATCCTAACTGTTTGTATTTCTTGGTAGGCTCAGGTGTGTGGTTGAGAGGTCATCTCGAGATAATTTTAAAAGTTCAGGTAGGATGTATTATGAAACAATTGGTTTTACTGTGTTGATGTGTTTCCACAATCGTTCTTTTGCTATTTCTTTAAATCTTTTTCTCAACAGTTGATCACTTGAACCCTTTATTAATAATTATTAATACTTAACAATAACAAAAACAGAAATGACAGATCTACGCACACAACTTTGATGCTTTGCTTGTTAATAACTAACTTGCTCATTAACATTTTCATTTTCACTAAAATTAGTGTTCAATAAATGTTTTTGACATATCTGAAAACTTTTTTTAATCTGTATATTATTATTTTATTTAGTTAAATTGATTAATTATTGTTTAAAAACGTTTCGAGGATTAACAAATCATCTTTGTGGTGTGTTGTGTACAGAAATTGGACAACAAAGAGTGTTACAGAGAGTCAGCATTTCACCATCAGTCAGCTACCAATAGGTGAGTTTTGTCAATTTGTGCTCATTTAAATAAAAATTTAAAAAAACCCTAACAATTTTCACTCTGGATTATTCACAATATTTCGATTTTTGGCAGAAGAACTGACTAAATCAAATGTTCTGTAATGTTATTAAATGTAAATGACTAAATATGTTGTCAGCCGGTTGGCACAATTATTTTCTCCCTCATTCAAAATTTTACACACATTTTAACTTTTGAATAGCCAAAAGTGCAAAACAGGGCTGAAATGGTTTATACTTTAATTGAAAATATTTAAAATTGCTGGCTGAAGTTGGCTCATTGGAGTGCTCTTGTAGCTCCACAGGTGAGATATGTCGTGGACAGATGGCCAGCCCTACTTATGGAGTTACAGGTAAAAAAAATAAAAAATTGCCCACTTTGATTGATTTATTTTTCCCATTAACTTTTTAACTCTTAACTATTTTGACTTTGGTACAAACTTATCCTTAATAGAATAGAATTTTGCTAGCTGAAAACGACTTAAAATACATTTACTGTTTCTAATTCATCTTTGTACATTTCTATGTAATTCTGTCCATGTACAGGTGTTTGCAGAGTTCCACAGAATCAACAATGTTAACCTGCGCAATCAATTCTACAGGGAGCTGGACAGACACACACCTAAACTCATCACCTTGTTCAAAGACAAGGCCACCAAGACTGGCAAGATAGCGGAGGAGCTAACCAAGCTCATGAGGATATATGACCTTCAGGTGAATTTTTAACTTTGTATAATTCAGAAACAGATTATTTGCAGACTACTGTAGGAAGTCATAGTGTGAATTGCCTCAACTGTGCCCTGAGGTTAAGTGATTATCGCATGAACACAACATTGTCATCTCAGCAGAGATAAATGTCTTGACAAGTTCATCTGTTGTATGTACCTTATGTAGGACATTTATAGTAAAAGGCCCATAGACCAATTTTGATCAAAGGAGACAAGGAGTTAGGACTTCAATTAATAGAAGAAAATTTACTGAAGAAATATGGTTTATAGTTTTGCCAGTAGAAATCAGCTTCAGCACTCTCAAAGAGTTCCACAGGCTGACCTGCTTTACATTCTGAATGCAGTAGTATATATTACAGATAAATTGCGTCATTACTAGCTAAAACCTTATATGATTGGTTATAAATAAGGCAGTCTCTGTAGAAGGACAAAATGTCTAGAACAGTTTTAGAATATACGTCATAAAACATGGTTCCGTAGATTATCAGATATGACAGGCAATACAAAAAGTACACAAAACATAGGTCATAGGCAGGGCCAGACGGAATTCTCGGACATTTTTTGCTATTTCTGCAGAGTATTTTGTTAAAAATCTGCGGATTTATGCGGAATGATTTTGGGAGTATCATAACTAAAAATGTAATATATGAAATAAAAAGTAACACCTTTTTAACTTTTATTTAATGTTTACAATGCAAATCCAACTAGAGCCACTTTATTTGGTAAACAAAGCAAGTCTCTCATGTAAAATCTCCTCTAAAAGACAGAAAATAATACTTTACATACGGTATTGTAAATAAACCATATGAATATTTTCATATTAGTCAATATTTTTACTGAAACTAATTTTAAAACTGAAAAAATATTATTGTACACACATTTACACCAGTAAATAAACAAAATCAATGATGGGTTAAACATCTGCGGAATTCTGCTCGCGCAGATTTCGTGTGGCCCTAGTCATAGGTAGGACCACACAAAATTTGTGCACGCAGAATTCCGCAGATGTTTAACCCATCATTGATTCTGTATATTTACTGGTGTAAATGTTTGTAAATTCATATTCATTCAGTTTTTTTATTGATTTCAGTGATATTATTGACTAATAAAAAATATTTATATGATTTATTTACAGTATAGTTTGTAAAGTAATATTTTCTGTCTTTTAGTAGATATTTTATGTGATTGGCTTGCTTTGCTCACAAAATAAAATGGATCTAATTGAATATGCATTGTAAACATTAAATACAACTTAAAAAGGTATTACTTTTTATTTTTATATATTACATTTTTAGTTATGATACTCCCAAAATCCTTCCACATAAATCCGCAGATTTTTACCAAAAGAAATAGCATATTGTATATGTAGTGTGGATTTAGTGTGCGTTAAGGGCACTGCACTTTGGCATTTAGAAGACCTGTGACAGTCTTGTGCACTTACTTTGTCGCGTGCACATGCTCTCAAGTGGCCAAGACCGCAAGTGTGGGTATTTAGACAAAGCCTTCGATTTTTTTTAATAAGTGTTTGCTCTGCATTTGTGTAATTACTATTGTAATGGATATTTTTTGTCCATCTAGGGAGAACGTGACGTAAAAATGAGACGGGCCCTCGTCCTTCGTGCACTTCCTGTGTACCTGTGTGAAGATGCCTCCAAGTTTTTCAAGTCCTGTTATGTAAGTGTACTAGTCTCACTATCGATCCCTTTGCCTAACTATTCAGCCGGCTTAAACCTGAGACATCACTCAAAGAATTCTAGGAGAACAAGGGTGGGTTCCAGAAAGCAGGTTATGTGAAAATTCAGAGTGAACCCTGAGATAAGATAAACTCTGAATTATCCATTCCAGAGGGCTTTTTCCAGAAAGTAGTTTCAACAAACTTTGAGCCTAACCCTAAACTTTAAATTGACTTACCCTGTGAAGTAAAACTTTAGAGTTTTCAGTTTAGGACCCCCTGTTAGAGGTGGTGGAGGTGAGCACCTCTTCATGTTCATCTACTCAGCAGGATGTTAGGACACAGATGTGTGTTAAACATCATCTGTTGGTGGTAAAAGCTACTACAAGTTAAAACATCTACTTAAACTTTTACTTTGTTTAAAGTGAAAACCAAAGTGAGGAGCCAACATGAGAATGTTTAAGTATTAGTCTTAAGTGCCAAGTGCTAAGTGACAGTAACGTCTAGACATAATTAGCATGATTTATATCCTTGAGCGGCTGAACTGATTCTTGTATTTGTGTCTTTATATAGTCAGCAGATAATCCAGACCTCACTGACACTCCGGTGGCTCTCCTGACGGTTGTCACGGATGACACTACTGATGCGTCCCTCTTTAGCCCTGAGAGCATCTGTATTGTCGTGGAGGATTAAGGACTTGTGAGTGGTCCCACAAATCTGGCCAACTAATTTTTTCTGCTCTTTGGGTACTTGCAAGTTTTAATCATAATGTTGAATAATGTAAGATGGAGACCCAAAATACTGAATCTACCCTCTGTATCAATGACAAACTGTAAACACTACTTTAAAACAGATTCTGTTTTAATGGAGTAATTTTCTATTGTTTTAATTGTATGACAAGCACTTTTTGACTGAGCTCTTTTGATTCGTGCCTTTTTTAAAAGTACATTGTGTTAAATAAAAACAAAAGTGGTTCAATTGTCACTGTGGTGTCACTTTCATGTTTTCTAACATTATTATCTGATTATAATTGTGTATTTAAGTTTAGAATTAATTTTGAGTGTATGTCCTGCATTTTGAGTAGAAAATTATTAAACAATTTAGAATATATTTCCCATATTATGAGTTGAAAAATATAGAAAATTGTGAGTGTATTTCAACATTATATGAGTCAAAAATATTAAAAATTTTGAGTCTATTTTCAACATTATATGAGTTGAAAAATATTGTAAATTTTGAGTGATTTACTCCCCAATTATAAGTGGTGGAATATCAATATTTATAAGATAACATTGAGATAATTTAAGGCCACTGTAAATATAATTTTTATTTTATGTAAACTTAAAACATTTAAAAACATCACTTAAATATTTTTGTGTAATCTGTTACACAATAATTTTTGAGTTCTGTGAACTTGTTAGGTTTTACAGTGCAGGTAGGGCAGCTAAACAAAACAGTCCCCTGACTATAACTGCTTTTTAAATGGACAGATCTTACCTACAACTCCCAGCCTGATCTCACGAGAAAACGTAAGTATTTTACGTTTTGGCAGTTTAGTGGCTAATTCGTACGAATTCGTACGAGTTCAGTCGTACAAAAATGTACGATTTAAAAAAGGAGGCGTGACACCTAACCCCACCCCTAAACACAACCGTCATTGGTTGATGAGCAATTCGTACTGAATGGTACGAATTAGATCATACGAATTCATACGAATTAGCCACTTTTTAAAAAGTTACGAATTGGCCGTGAGATAGCGTTGCAACTCCTGCAAAACGAATAAAAACAGGCGAGTCTTCCGGGCCTCTGCTTTCCTTCGCTAAACAAAATAAATAACAAAACGTGACTATGAAAAATAACGTCCACTACCTGATACGAAAAACAATCAAGTATCAAAATAAACAAGCTACTTAACACATTACAAAAGTATCAAAAATTAACTAAATAGCAAAACATTAAAGAGCCATCGGATTGATCCTGGCCTGGGCAAAGCACCGCCAGCCAGCCAGAGCAAAAGAGGAGAGAGCCAGCCAGCCTCAGCGAAAGATGAGAGAGAGTGAGTCGCCATTGCCGTCAGCCTTATATACGGGAAATCCCTAGTGACGTCACCGGCTCCATCCAATCCTGGACAAGCCGCTAGAAAAACTCCATCTACTTGCAAACGCACAACCATATAGCAAAAAATAAACAAATAAATAAACACAGTTTACATTTTTAAAACTTTATATTGTATAAAAGAATGCTGAAAAGTTACAGTTTGTCTTGGTTTCCATAAAATTCAATCATGATAATAAGAACGCCAATAATAATTGATCAAAATAAAATAGCAACAATTTTTTTACAAATAAAACTAATCAGAATGGGGAAGAAAGGGGATATAAGTGACTTTGAATGTGGCATGGTTTTTGGTGCCAAACGGGCTGGTCTGAGTATTTCAGAAACTGCTGATCTACTGGGATTTTCACGCATAACCATCTCTAGGGTTTACAGAGAATGGTCTGAACAAGAGAAAATATCCAGTGAGCAGCAGTTCGACAGGTATATTTTACATATTAGGCAACTAAAGCACAACAACAGTCTGTTTACGTTCATTAGATATAATGGAAATGAAGTTTTTAGTCAGTGAAAGTCAGGGAATGTAATGGTTTAAGCCCGCGCGTCTCTTTCACTTCTCCGTTCACCGTGCTGGAGAGGAACAGACTGCGCAAATGGAGCACAGAGTAGGTGATATCGAGTACAGCTCTCATCTGATTGGCTGAAAGGTCACGAGGTCCCTGCGTCTGCCAGAAAGGTCTCAAAAATACACACACACACGTATCCAGGGGGAGTCGTACATGAAAAAGGATTTGCACATTCTCATTCAGGATGAACTCGCAGGTTTTAAACATTCAAAACTTTTTGTACACTCTTATACATTTGCAATTGGTGTTTTGGATTTGTGATTCTTATTTTATGAATGTGTATTTTTATTTTGTGCACGTGAATTGTTTTTGTAAATATAAATAAATATTTTACGCACGTGAATTTGGCTACGCATGTGTACATCGTGCCTTTTGCGTGAATTTCTTTTGAGTCTTTTCTGACTCCATAATGTTCACATATTAAAAAAACAAACAAACAAAAAACATTTTAAAGTGATTAGTTTGTCATATATGACGTAATTTTTGGTTGAAATGTACCTTATTTTACAGTATAAGATTGCAACTTCCATGGCTGTTTATCAATTAACATGAATTGTAAATTAATATCAACAGCATCGCCTAAATCAAAAATAAATCGGAGCACCCAGAGGCAGGGCCATGCACAGGGGGGTGGCCCGGTGGCTAGAGCCACTGCCCCTCTGCCCTCATTGGCTGAGGTGCTCCTCTCAGCCTGTACCCCTCCCTCCCCCTCCAATGTGTTCGTGTCCCCGCCCCTGGCTTTTCAGTTACCGCTTCGCTAAACATCCACTGATTCCAATAATCCACTCCATGTTTTACCGCCATCTCCGTAGTCCGCAGCGTCACTCACACAGTCTGTGTGCCCACTCTCTGGAAAGTGGAGACAACAGTTCTTAACTATTTTTGCATTACAAGGTCTCATTGCAATCCATATTGCAGTCAGTAGGGATTGGTATCGATAAGGTTTTAACAGTATTACTACTTTTATCGATACCACTTATCGGTTCGGTACTTTAATGGTTCTCTTATCAGTGCTTTTTGTATGTTTTTTTTCATGATTTTTTTTTTAAATCACAAACAAATTGAACAGAAAAACAGCACTTTATTTTATAATTACATTTTTAATGTAAAATAAAACAAAACCAATGTACAACTTGTGCTAAATGTCCACGTTCTTTAAATTAGAATGTTTAATCAAAAGCAGATCTAATATAAATATATATTTTTTTAATTATAAATAAAAGTAATTTATATATATATATATATATATATTTTTATCACCACTGGAAAATTTGTATTAGCAAGAACCCACCCACTTAGTGCCCCTTTTTTTTCGTTTGAACCACTGCCCCTCAAAATGTCTGTGCACGGCCCTGCCCAGAGGAAACCCACACAAACACTGGGAGAACATGCAAACTCCACACAGTAATGCCAACTGACCCAGCCGAGGCTCGAACCAGCGACCTTCTTGCTGTTAGGCGACAGCGCTACCCACTTCACCATACGCACATATTATATTAAATTGAATTCAAATGTTCCCCTTCCTAGCAAACAGCAATGGCAATTTGTGCTGGTCTGATGATGGGGTGAAAGGCAAGCATGTACTTGGATAGTCATTTTCTTTCTTGTTTACGAACTGCCAGCACTTATGCATCCCCCTCTCTCTCTCTCCCCTTATCTTTCATTTTACACTTGACCAAGCATCTGAAATGAACCTTGAGGAAGCAAACACCGGGCACTGCCGATTATAATTTTTCAATCATTTGGAGAGGTGGTGTATTAGCGGAAATAGGTATCTCAGTGACTTGTTGTCGCCGTGATAAGAGGCCGGCATGGCTCTCATTAGCTGCACGCAGGATTAAGGGCCTAGAAGAGGATATTTTGACCAGCGACTGAATGCATTGTAATGAGACTTCAATGTAGGGGCATAAACACACTTCGACATGCACTTTAATCAGTCATTTCCACCGCTCTTTTTGCTCAAGATGGAGGGATTTGCTGGTTTGGAGTGTGCTGGTGATGTTTGATCTGTGTGGAGGAAACATTTGTAAGTTTCTCAGTCATGATTGTCATATGTCGGGAGTGTAGATATAGAGGGATGACATAAAAACAAAGGACGTAATGCAGATTTCACTCACTTTTGAATGTCAGCTGACTGTCAATAGCATTTGAAGACTCTATTCGCACACACCTACGAGTGTATATCGGAGAGAGTAACCTTCCAACCTTTCGTTCTTCACTAAGGCGTACAATTAAGTATAATTCATTCATTAATTCATTTATTCCTTCGGCTTAGTCCATTATTTTTCAGAGTTTCCACTGCGGAATGAACCGCCAACTAGGCCTGTCACAATAATCAATATATCGACTTATCGCACAATACATGGACATGACCTCAATAATTTTTGGTGATGCAATATATATCGCCCATACATAAAAACCAATTCTTGACGCACTTTAGCTGATTTCCCAACCTCTCTATCTCTATTGGAGGCGTCAGTGTCAGTATTTACAATAAATTAATAAAGTATATTTTGATGTGGGTGTCTGACAACTGAAAATAGATCTGGGAGCAGAGATCACAGCCTCTGTTACACTTTACCCAGCGTTTTAATTATTTTTTTGTTGTTAACATTCATTATTATTTGTTTTGGATCTGCGTTTGCATATTCTGATTCCAATGCCTGATCATTCAATTATTAAAATGACTAAATTAAACAGAATATTCTTAACAAAATATTATGTGTTCTTTTGAAGAGTGTACTTGCGTTATGATGCTATTATATTGCCATTCTGCCATTGATGAGTGGCCTAAAATGGTCTTAAAATGACAATAATATCGTTTATCGTGATATATTTTGGTGCAATATATCGTACAACAAAAAATAGATATCGTGACGGGCCTACCGCCAACTATTCCAGTATATGTTTTATGCAGCAAATGCTCTTTCAGCCGCAACCCAGTACTGGGAAACACCCGTACGCTCTCACATTCACATATACACACTCATACACTACGGTCAAATTCACCTACGTATAGAGCATGTGTTTGGACTGTGGGGGAAACCGGAGCACCCGGGGGAAACCCACGCCAACACGGGGAGAACATGCAAACTCCACACTGAAATGCCAACTGATGCAGTCGAGACTCAAACCACCGACTTTCTTGCTGTGAGGCTAAACACTGAGCGACCGTGCCGCCTGACGAAGTACTATATCAATTAATAATTAATAATAATAACGCTTAATTCTCCAGTAGCATAGCATTTTTTGACATTTTAAATGAAACAAAGTGTGAATAAATCAACATAATAAATGTCAGTCATCATATGCGTTTCCTTTGAAAGTGTGCACAGTAACTACAAGTAGATTTCTACCTTTTCTGACATCAGAATGAGTGGCTTTTACTCTTCAGAAAAAAAGAAAAAATATCCATCGTAATGTTAAGGTGTTATTAGTGGTTGACAGGGTATTGTTAAGCCATTGCAAAGGTGTAAATAATGGTTGCCAGGACATTGTTAAGCAGTCGAGGTGTTGTAAAAATGACAAAAGCTGTTCATTCATATTTATTCAACACAAGATTACGCATACGTTTTCTTTTTTTCTCACTATTATGAAAGGGGTCATGAACTGAGAAAGCAAAATTTCCTTGATCTTTTGACATATGAGAGGTTATAATACTATAAAAACATCTTGTAATTTTTAGAACTCAACACTTTGAGTTTCCTCTTAAATCAGCTTTTATTGAAGGTAGTTAATTTAACAGTCGGTTTTGGAATGTTTTACTCTTATGATGTCATAGAAACCCTATAAACCCCACCTCCACATGATTCGCAGTTTAAAAAACAAAATAAAAACATGCTGCTGTATTTGACTGAAATGGTGAATACCATGTTATAGTGTTAATAACCCTACTTCCACTGAAGATTGACTTTCACTTCTACTACATTGGCTGTTTAGCCCTGTTAAAATGCAAAAGTTGAAATGCAAAAGTTAAAATGCAACAGTAGGAGTTTACAATTTGCCACGCCCCTTCAAACAGAGCGTTCTGTTAATAAGGGTCAAAAACAGCACAAAAAATAGTCAATTACTTCTATATTATGATGTTTTTTGATGTAAAATTGCCAAGTGGTGGACATCAGAGAGCAGTATATAATAAAAAAAAAAAAAAAAATGGTTTCATGACCCCTTAAATTGTAGATACAAACAGCTGAATAAAGTGATGTGCAGTTAAAAAACAACAAAAACATTCTGCTGTATTTGACAAAAAAACGGTAAATACCATGTCATAGGCTTGATTAGTCCCGCCTTCACAGAAGATTGACTCCCACTTCTACTACACTGCCTGGTTAGCCCTGTTAAGATGCAAAAAATGTCAACCAATGAGAGCAGTGGGCATTTACATCTGTCTACAGTTGGCCACGCCCCTTCAAACAGAGCGTTCTGATGACTAGAGTCAAAAACAGCACAGAAAATGCTCAATATTTCTATATTTGGATGTTTTTTGATGTAAAATTGCAAGTGGTGGATCTCGGAGAACAGTACAAAATAATAATAATTAAAAAAAATTAGGTAGTTCATGACCCCTTTATTTGTTGATGCAAACTGCTGAATAAGGTAATAGACAGATTTAAAAAAAAAAAAAAACATGCTTCTGTATTTTCACTAAAAAGGTGAATATCATGTCATAGGGGCAATATGCCCCACCTTCAATGAAGTTTGACTCCCACTTCTGTTACACTGCCTGTCTAGTCCTGTTAAATTGTAGATACAAACAGCTGAATAAAGTGATGTGCAGTTAAAAAACAACAACAAAAACATTCTGCTGTATTTGACTAAAAAAAAGGTGAATACTATGTTATAGGCTTGATAAGTCCCGCCTCCACAGAAGATTGACTCCCACTTCTACTACACTGCCTGGTTAGCCCTGTTAAAATGCAAAAAATGTCAACCAATGAGAGCAGTGGGCATTTACATCTGTTTGGAGTTGGCCACGCCCCTTCAAACAGAGCGTTCTGATGATGAGAGTCAAAAACAGCACAGAAAATGCTCAGTACTTCTATATTAGGATGTTTTTTTTGATGTAAAAATGCAAGTGGTGGACATCAGAGAACAGTACAAAATAATAATAATAAAAATATCAGGTAGTTCATGACCCCTTTAATAGTTGATACAAACAGCTGAATAAAGTGATGTACAAATTTAAAAAAAAAAAAAAAACATGCTGCTGTATTTCACTAAAAAGGTGAACATCGTGTCATAGGGTTGATAAGCCCCACCTTCAATGAAGATTGACTCCCACTTCTATTACACTGCCTGGTTAGCCCTGTTAAAATGCAAAAAAATGTCAACCAATGAGAGCAGTGGGCGTTTACTTCTGTCTACAGTTGGCCACGCCCCTTCAAACAGAGCGTTCGGATGATGAGAGTCAAAAACAGCACAGAAAATGCTCAGTACTTCTATATTAGGATGTTTTTTGATGTAAAATTGCAAGTGGTGGACCTCCGAGAACAGTGCAAAATAATAATAATAATAATCAAATATCAGGTAGTTCATGACACCTTTAATAGTTGATACAAACAGCTGAATAAAGTGATGGACAGATAAAAAAAAGAAAAAAATGCTGCTGTATTTCACTTAAATGGTGAATATCATGTCATAGGGTCAATAAGCCCAATTTTCAATGAAGATTGACTCCCACTTATGTTACACTGCCTGATTAGCCCTGTTAAAATTCAAAAAATGTCAACCAATGAGAGCAGTAGGCGTTTACTTCTGTCTACAGTTGGCCACGCCCCTTCAAACAGAGCATTCTGATGACGAGAGTCAAAAACAGCACAGAGAATACTCAATACTTCTTTATTAGGATGTTTTTTGATGTAAAAATGCAAGTGGTGGACCTCAGAGAGCAGTATATAATAAAAATAAATAAATAAACTAAAATAGTTTTATGACCCCTTAAATTGTAGATACAAACAGCTGAATAAAGTGATGTGCAGTTAAAAAACAACAACAAAAACATTCTGCTGTATTTGACTAAAAAAAAGGTGAATATCATATCATAGGCTTGATAAGTCCCGCCTCCGCAGAAGATTGACTCCCACTTCTACTACACTGCCTGTTTAGCCCTATTAAAATGCAAAAAAATGTCAACCAATGAGAGCAGTGGGCATTTACATCTGTCTACAGTTGGCCACGCCCCTTCAAACAGAGCGTTCTGATGACGAGAGTCAAAAACAGCACAGAAAATGCTCAGTATTTTTATATTTGGATGTTTTTTGATGTAAAATTGCAAGGGGTGGACCTCGGAGAACAGTACAAAATAATAATAATAATAATAAAAATAGGTAGTTCATGACCCCTTTATTTGTTTATGCAGCGGAATAAAGTGATGCTTAGATAAACAACAACAACAACAACAAACTTCCTTTGAATGCACAGGGTCAGGATGGATAAGCCCTGCCTTCACAGAAGATAGAAGATCAGTAAACTGAGATGGTTTCATGAGCCCTTGTTGACACAAACAGATGAATAAAGTAATGTTCAGATAAAAACAACAACAAAACAACAAAAATATGCTGCTGTGTTTGACTGAGAAGGTAAACATCATGCAAAAAATGGTTATTATACTGACATATTTACGAAATACAGTGTCGGTTCTTTTAATATTTCAGTTTGGTGTAAATCCAGGCCTTCCTGAGCTGAATATAAATGTGGGCAGGACTTTCACTTCAGTGTTCGAGTATAGCAGGGGTCGTGTTTGACACTGAGGCGAATGTTTTTGAAGACCCGCGACCAGCTTTTATTGTGATTGAAGATTTGTTGCAGGCCAGAAATACCTGCTGACTGATGGCAGAATATGAAATGTTTCTCTCCCCGACTCTACCTCTTCAACTCTCGATCTTTTCCTCGCTCGCGCAGACAGATAGTTAATCCACATTGTTGGGCCGCATCCAGACGGGCCCCGGGCCATATTTCAGAGGACAAGATCCATCATGCGTGATGTGGGTGATGTTCCCATAACTCCGAACTCACTGGGGTAATGTTTGCTGGCATAATTCAGCCCTCTATAAATACAAGAGCTTGAAAGAAATACGGTGCTTTTATTAAAACTGTAAATCGAAACAGAGAAGGGGAGAAATGTGCAGGCTTTCCCTGACCCGAGGTATGCGTTATTATATTGCTCATAATCGCAGCGAGGAAACGACATCGAGAAACAGTAAAAGGAAGTGCGTTTATTGAAAAAGGGGGAAATCACAGGGGGAAGAAAAGTGTTTATTTGCAAGATTCTGTTTTGTTATTTATAGAAAATGATGATTTAAATATAGTGGTGTAAAGTAACTAATTACAAATACGAATGTTTAATGTATGATGACCAAAATGGCCTTAAACACTGCGCAGGGACAAGACATCAACATGATGTCAGATTGACGTTGTACCCCAACGTTGTGGGGGCGTTGCAGTTTGTTTGGAAATGAAAATCGAGTTGACGTCAGAACCCAATGTCAGTCTGACATCAATGTCCAACGTCCAACCTAAAATCAACTATCTAACGATGTCTAACGTGTAACGATGTTACAGCTTGACGTTGTGTGGACGTTACCACTATGACGTCTATCAGACGTTGTATTTTGGTTGACATCAATGTCAGTATTTGATGTTAATGTTGGATTTTGGTCACTTTCTGACACAACCTAAAATCAACCAAATATTGACGTCATTTGACGATATAACGTTGTCCTTAAATGCTGACTTGATGTTTATTATTGGTCACTTGAGATCATGACCTAACCTAATATTAACATCCTGTGATGTTGTGTGCCTGCTGTGCAACTAAATGCACTACAGAATGTTACGTTTACACACATCCACATATTACATGTACATTTTTAAATTTGTAAATAAGTTAACGTACACTTTTTGAAAAATACACTGTTCTAGAGTACTTTTGAAAGGACTACTTTATACTCATACTTTGAGTGATATTTACTAGATACTTTTACTCGCACTACATTTTTAGGCAAGTAATGGTACTTTAACTTATATAAATCAAGCAATAAAAAATACTGATCTAAATGTAACATTTGCACCAAAATCTGTATGAATAAATGAAATATCTTTAAACAAAATCCGCAAAACAAATATAAATTATTATCAATTAATTACTTTTTATGATGCTGTAATATTTATTATTATTATTATTATTATTATTATTATTATTATTATTATTATT
>CAIGQQ010031496.1:1888220-1907849 GCA_903798035.1 Danio albolineatus
TGTTGTTTTTTTTGAAGTAAAGAAAGAAGACAAAGATGAAGTAGGTGTAGAAGAAAACCTTCATCTACTTTGTCTTCATCTACGTCTTTCTCTTTATTATCTTTGTCTACTCATTCGTATACTTCATTTTGTTCTTCGTCTACTTCTTTACCTACTTCGTCGTTGTCTACGTCTACTTTTCGTCTTCTTCTTCATCTACTTCTTATTTGTCTTATTCTTCGTTGTCTTCTTCACCTACTTTGTCTTTGTCTTCTTCATCTTCTTTTTCTACTTTTTCTTTACCTACTTCATCGTTGTCTTCGTCTACTTTTTGTTTTCATCTTCATCTGCTTCTTATTTATCTTATTCTTTGTTTTTTTTAAGTAAATGAAGAAGACAAAGATGAAATAGGTGTAGAAGAAAACCTTTATCTACTTTGTCTTTGTCTTCTTCATCTATGTCTTTCTCTTCATTATCTTTGTCTTCTCATTTGTCTACTTCATTTTGTTCTTTGTCTACTTTACCTACTTCGTCGTTGTCTACGTCTACTTTTCCTCTTCTTCTTCATCTACTTCTTATTTGTCTTATTCTTTGTTGTCTTCTTCACCTACTTCGTCTTTGTCTTCTTCATCTACTTCTTTTTCTCTGTCTTCATTCTCTTTGTCTACTTATTTGTCAACTTCTTTATTTTCTTCTTCGTCTACTTTTTCCTTCTTCTTTTTCTCCTTCTACTTCTTTACCTACTTCGTCTTTGTCTATTTTTTGTCTTCTTCTTCATCTACCTCAGAGGTGACCATCCCTGTTCCTGGGGATGCAACTTCCTGCAGATTTCAGTTTCAACCCTTATCAAACACACCTGCCTGTAATTATCAAGTGCTGTTCAGGTGATTTAGGTGTGTTTGACCAGGGTTCCTCTACAGGAATGTAGATCTCCAGGAACAGGGTTGAACACCCCTGATCTACTTCATCTTATTCTTTGTTGTCTTTTTCTTTGCTTACTTCGTCTTTATCCTCTTCTTTTACTACTTTTTTGAAAGGTGGCTTCACGTGGCTTAGTGGTTAGCAGACCCCTTAAAGCAAGAAGATCGCTGGGTTAAGTCCAGTAGGCATTTCTGTGTGGAGTTTGCATGTTCTCCCCATGTTGTCGTGGGTTTCCTCAGAGTGCTCCAGTTTCCCCCACAGTCCAAACACATTAGATGAACTAAATTGGCCGTAGTGTATGAGTGTGTGTATGTGTGAATGTGAGAGTGTTTCCCAGTACTGGGTTGCAGCTGGAAGGGCATCCACTGTGTAAAACATATGCTGGAACAGTTGGCGGTTCATTCCGCTGTGGCGACCCCTGATAAATAAGGTACTAAGCCGAAGGTAATTTAATGAATGAATGAGTTTGACTGTTAAATGACTGAAGGTCAGGAAATATTATCACTAGGGCCAGTAGTAGCTTTGTTTTCTCTGTGAGATGTTGAGTGTGTTCTTCATTGTGAAGGTTGAGAGTTGAGCTTCAGCAGTGAGTGTTTGAGCTTTGACAGGAGTAATTAACACAACAGCCCCGCAGGCTGAACTAAACACTGATCCTCCAGAGACAAACACTGAGTGACAGACAGACGAGAGACTTCTGGTCCAGCAGACCCACACACTCCTGAGCTTCAGCACGGTTTTCATCTATAATGCACTCGCTGAACATCTACAGCCAATAGATTCCCTCTCACAGCAGTCAACACTTCCAGCATTGAATTCTGTAGACCAGTGGTTCTCAAGCTTTTTTCTCCAAGTACCACCTCAGAAAAAAATGGTCTCTCCAAGTACCACCATAATAATCTGTATTGAAGTACAGTAGCATAGTAGGCCTAATTAAGCAGCTACAGTACTGCAGAGTTCAAAAACAAAGCTAGAAGATTAATTCTTCTGATTGAGTATTGTGAAGAACTAATCTTCACCGCTGGGAACAGCAGTACTGGCACACACACACACACACACACACACACACACACACACACACGTACATATACACGCATAAACACACTGTCACTTACCTCAATTTATTTTCTACTGTTGGGTCATCGGAGATCGGGTGCACACGTATCCTGATGACATACGGACACTTCCATACATTTTCCGCATTATTACTGCATACATTTTCCAGATATATCACATAAATATCCCGGTTGAATGTTTAATGTTTAATGTCGTGTTTGAATGTACGTGATTAGTTGGACTTTCTCGTTGTGCCGGCCAAACCGAGCGAGTGATCGGCACGCGCTTATGATGTCACGGCAGTGCCATGTCGGCACAACGCTGTCAAAGTTCGACTAAACCATTACGGTTTTGTAAGGGTCCATTTATTAGTCCGATGACGGAGCTAGCAGTATGGGTGAAGGTAAATGCGTGTAAGCCTTTTAGCACATGTGAAAAGAAATATTTTTACTTATGAAAACATATTTTGATTCGCTTTCATCTCCGAATTTAATCTGACTCCAATTCATTATAATTTAGATATTCATTCATCCAATTCAAGCCGATTACCTTATAGGTTATAATTTGGTCTAATTTAGATTGATTAACCTAATAAATCCTTATTTTCAAGTAATGGTTCATCGCTTACCCGAAGTCGCTTAGAGGCAGTATGCTGGCCAGCTACATCTGCTCACGGACACATCCTCGCCGGTTCTGGTTCTTAGATAGAGGATATAACTGTAAACTAATTTCCTTAAAGTAATAATAGGCCGCCCCATGCTTGCTCATACATAAAGAAAGTTTGATTTAGTTACTAGATTATAACATACTAAGTCAGCGGATTGTCAGAAATCAGTAGGTCTTAAATGTTGTGCCAAATGCTCCATCCATTTTAGCCTGACTGTATGACGAATCCCGGTCGTAGGTCTGCGGAAACTCCAGCCTAAGACAATCTACTAGATTCAAATGATTTCAGGAGATATTTAGTTAAACAAGAGTTTTTACATTTATTTGTCAGGCAAAGATTTTCCATTCCAATTCACATAATTATACAAGATAAGCCAATTCAAATTGCATAACATCGATTCCTCCAAGATAAATTAAGAGGGAATACCTGACTATGTAAAAATACGTAGTAGTATCTGAGTTCTGATTCAGAGCTTCAGAAACTCAAACACTACAACGGGGTCCTCCAGTTACTGAAATCCCACTGACTGTACCACAACTTTAGCTTAAATACTCACTCTCAGAACAAACAGCCATAAATTCAAGACAATAGAAGTGCCACAGAGACTCTTGCCTGGTTACTTTGAGGTGTTAATCATCTCTGGAGTGGGAAGCATCTGGCAGAGATTTTATCAAATAACCAAATACAAGTGAAATACCACAGCGACATTAAGACCACTTTACCAATCACACAGAGACATTTAAAATGATACCAAACATGACAAGCTAACGTTTGTAAGTTTAGCAAATACACCACATATTTCATTTCACCATAGAAACCTGAATTCTGGTCATCCTTGAGTGACCTTTCAATACCCCTGGTCGTATAACTAGGGAGGGCCAAAAGGTGTGAGGGCAGATGGTGAGACAACAGCTTTCTCGTGATCCTTGAAGAAGATTAGAGAGTTTATGGTTTTATTGCCTGGTAGTTCTCGTGGTCTTCTCTCGTGGAATTCCATAATTCTCAGGGTATAATTATTATGGAGAGATATAACCATCCTTACAGTTTTGTGTAGGGGGATTATGAGATTTACATCTGTAAGGAAGAGAGACAGTAACTGTTTAGATTTGTGTTTTGGTATTGTTTGATTTACAGTTTGAAAACATTGGGGTTTCTGTTTGTGTTGCATGTTACACTGTTTATGTCAACAAAAAAAAGGCCATTATGAAAATTAATACTTACCTGTTAGTGGTATCCTCCAGGTAGGGGAGGGGTCTGGACTATTTAAGGAGGAAGCCAGACCCCAGTCGTGACTTGGTTTGATCAAGTCAGCGAGCGTGCTATCGTTGAGCCGTGAGCGACCTTTTCTTGTATACTGCAGATACTCGTTTGTGTAAATTTGTATTTATATTTAGGGTTTAGTACTTTCTTTTGCTGTTTTTTTGTGTTGTTTTGATACTTTTTTTTGACTAAATTTAGTGGAAATTTTAGGGTGCACTGTAAATAAAATTCACTTTTTGTTTTCCATCTTCGGGCCAAGCCATTGTTAATTTTTTTTTTTTTGTGAACCCAGACATAACGTCCCACAGTAGATCTGTGAGGATCTATTGCTTAACAAGTATATTTATTATTGTCAGCCACTTAAAGGTTTAGCCTATTAAAAAAAAATTACTGATCACATCGGTGGTATCGTATGCGTCAAAGTGTGTTCATTTTTTTACTTTAATTATTCAGCGATTTCTCAGTGTACCACTAGAAGGAAGCTTTTGTACCACTAGCAGTGCCCATACCACAGTTTGAGAACCACTGTTCTAGTACACTGAGATTTACTACATTTCTGTGTAGTGAGTGGTTGCAAACAGGGTGGCACGGTGGCTCATTGGTAGGCCACAGGAAATCTGTGCGTGCAGAATTCCGCAGATTTCCGCAGAATTTTAGCCCATCATTGATTGTTTATTTACTGGTGTAAATGTGGGTAAATTTAAATTTATTAAGTTTTTTTTTATTAATTTCAGTAGTAATATTGATTAATATGAAAATATTCATATTATTTATTTACAATACAGTTTGCAAAATACAATTTTCTGGTGTTTAGTAAAGATTTTATATGAAAGACTTGCTTTGTTTACCAAATAAAGCGGATCTAATTGGGTTTGCATTGTAAACATTGAATAAAGTTTAAAAGATATTACTTTTTATTTCATATATGAAGGTTTTAGTTATGATGCTCCCAAAATCATTCCACATAAATCTGCAGATTTTTAACAAAATACTTCGCAGAAATAGCAAAAAATGTCCGCAGATTCCGTCTGGCCCTACTCATTGGTTAGTCATACCATATTAGTCTGTGTGTATGAATAGTATTAGTCTGTGTGTATGCTGCGTTCACACCAGTCGCGGTAGACGCATCAAGCGCGAGTGATTTACATGTTAAGTCAATGCAAAGGTGTGAATAGACATCCTGCGACGTGATACGTGTGAATGACACGAATTTGGCGAACAGCGCGGCGCAAATTGATCGTTTTGCTCACTTGGCACACTTAATGCGCGAATCTGAACTTCAGTGGGCATTGGCACCACATTAACCAATCAGGAGCTTGCTCTTGTGGGGTGTGATTATGACGTTGCAGCTGTTGTTGGTGTCCCAGGGGAAAATCCTTCTGCCGACACCGACAACAGTTTATCAAACTGGGCTTGGCTCAGTCAGAAGCACCGCTGAAAGCCTCCATCATCCAGGTTAAGTTTCTGGAGGAGTTCATGAACTCGGTGCACCTCTGAAAGGATCTAGTGGACTCAGATACGGCTCCAAACAAATCGATGATGTTTTTCAGCCTTCATAAAGCACATAAACAGTTATTTTCTCTGTAAAATCCATGATAGCCATTTAGCAATAAAGCTACAGTCACCAGACCAGACAGAAGCCCTGCTTATCACGTGAATCCATATCTGTTCTCAAGTGAACAGATTTACTCGCGTTAGAGTTACTCGCGAATAGCCATAACGAAAAGTGCAAAACGAATAGCGTGCTTGCCATGTCTGGTGTGAACTCAGCAGTAGGCATGGGCCGGTATAAGATTCTGACAGTATGATATCCTTGGATAAAAAATCATGGTTTCACGGTATGACGGTATTGTAATTACGACTCTGAAATATGTTCTTTTTAAATGTCTGGCTGAAAAAACAACACAATATATTTGTATATATAATGTTTTGTATATAATACACAATATATAATATTTATTTTATTTAATATAATATATTTTGGAGCAGTAAACATGTCAGGCTAAATAATTCAAGTGAATCGTTGACTTCTGCTGGCTTCATTAGTTTCAAAAACACTGATTTCTTTACAATTTACAACATCTTTGGTCTCTGCTTGAGATACTGTTTGCCTAAATAAAAAAGTAAATAAAAAAAATCTTAGGATCTTAGAAAAAAATACCCTAGGAACAGTATAGCAGAAAATGTTGGCGGTTTTAAAACCTTGACTTTTCCAAACCGCGGTATACCTTGAAAACTGTTATCGTCCCATGCCTAGTATGGATGTGTTTCCCAGTACTGGGTTGCGGCTGTAAGGGCATCTGCTGAATAAAACATATGCTGGAGTAGTTGCCAGTTCATTTTGCTATAGCGATCTCTGAAATAGATGCCAACACTGGTTGTCAACACAACTATGGAGACTTTTGAAGATGGCGGTAGGCCTGTCACGATATCTATTTTTTGTTGTATGATATATTGTACCAAAATATATCGCAATAAACGATATTAGTGTCATTTTAAGACCATTTTAGGCCACTCATTATATAATGCCAGAAGGGCAATGTAATAGCATCATAACGCAAGTACACTCTTCAAAAGTACAATCACTAAATGGAATGAATGAAGAATAGACGGAAGGGCCAAAATAAAAGGAAGCACTGAACAAGGAATGGAAGGAATTATCGAAGAACCAAATAAATGAAGGAAGGATTCAAGGAAGGACTGAACAAACTAAGTAAGGAGAGAAGGAAGGAAGGAACGAATGAAGAAAGGACCTAATGAAGGAACAAAAATATGAAAGAAAGAATGAGCGAACAAATGAAGGGAGGAAAGAAGAAAGGACCAAACGAATGAAGGAAGAATTCAAGGAAGGTCTGAACAAACTAAGGAAGGAAAGAAGGAACGAACGAATGAACAAAGGACCTAATGAAGGATGGAACAAAGATATGAAAGAAAAAATTAGTGAACAAATGAAGTGAGGAAAGAAGGAAGGACCAAACGAATGAAGGAAGAATTCAAGGAAGGACTGAACAAACCAAGGAAGGAAGGAACAAATGAACAAAGGACCTAATGAAGGAAGGAACAAAAATAGGAAAGAAAGAATGAGCGAACAAATGAAGGGAAGAAGGAAGGACCAAACGAATGAAGGGAGAATTCAAGGAGGGACTGAACAAGCCAAGGAAGGAAGGAACAAATGAACAAAGGACCTAATGAAGGAAGGAACAAAAATATGAAAAAGAATGCGTGAACAAATGAAGGAAGGAAAGAAGGAAGAACCAAACGAATGAAGGAAGAATTCAAGGAAGGACTGAACAAACTAAGGAAGGAAGGATCGAACAAACGAATGAAGGAACAAAAGGACCTAATGAAGAAAGGAACAAAAATATGAATGAACAAACAAGTTAACAGGAGAAAACAAACGAATGAAGGAAGGAAGGAGAGAACAAACAAATATTTGAAGGAAGGTTGGAAGGAACGAACGAAAATAGGAAGATCCCTAAATACACTACATGTTGTTTGTGCAGGGATGTGTAAACGTAACATTCTGTAAACGAATGAAGGAAGAATTCAAGGAAGGACTGAACAAACCAAGGAAGGAAGGAACAAATGAACAAAGGACCTAATGAAGGAAGGAACAAAAATATGAAAGAAAGAATGAGCGAACAAATGAAGGGAAGAAAGAAGGAAGGACCAAACGAATGAAGGGAGAATTCAAGGAGGGACTGAACAAACTAAGGAAGGAAGGAACGAACAAACGAATGAAGGAACAAAAGGACCTAATGTAGGAAGGAACAAAAATATGAACGAGCGAACAAATTTGTAATTGAAGGAAGGTTGGAAGGAACGAACGAAAATAGGAAGATCCCTAAATACACCACATGTTGTTTGTAAACGTAACATTCTGTAAACGCATCAACTTTTCTACAGTGTAATACTGACTACTCACTACTCTTGAGTACTTCTGAAAGGTCTACTTTTTACTCATACCTTGAGTAATATTTACTTCAGTTTTACTCTACTTGCACTACATTTTTGGGCAAGTAATGGTACTTTCACTTGAGTATGATTTTTCAGTACTCTTTCCACTACTGATGACGGTCCCCATTTGGACATACTGTAGGAACAAGTCTACATGCGTGTTGTGGTGAAGCTCTCAGTGCTCAGTGGCTGATCTCCAGATGGAGGAGAGGGGTTTGGACTGGAGGATCTGCGTGGGATGTGAGAAATGAGTTTTGTGCACGTTGTTAATATCTGAGCAGCTTTAACTGAGTCACGATACTGATGTGACTCCGAGCTGCTGTTGCTGTTTGCTTGCTTTGTTTATTCATATTAAACACAACAACAGCTGAACAAAGCGCTGCACAAAAACAGGTAATTGATAACAACAAACAAATAAAACAATACAAACGGGGGAAATTATGTACAATTATTGAACATAACAAATACAGTATGTTTTTTAAAATGATGTAGTTTAGCTGTAAAGATAAAAAAAAACTCAAAATATTGCACATTTTTATTGCTATTTATTTGACTCAATTGATTTTTCTCATTCAGGAAGGAATCAGGGTTGAGACTCACAAACAGGCCTGTCACAATAATCAATATATCGATTAATCACACAAAGAATGGACATAAGCTCAATCATTTTTGGTGATGCAGTATATATCGCTCATACATAACAACCAATTCCAGCAACATTTCAGCAGATTGTGCAACGTCTCGATCTCTATTGGAGGTATCGGTGTCAGTATGGTTAAAAACACTTCAGTATGTACTTTAGTATATTGTCATGTGACTGAAAATAGATCTGATATCACTCTCTGTTAATCAGTCTCTGTTAGATATTACCTTGCACTATTTTTTTTACATTTATTATTATTTGTTTAGGATATGTGTTTTCACATTCAGATTCCGAAGCCTCAATTATTAAATTATTGATTATATGACTATAATTAAATTAAATATTCTTCAGAATGAACTATTATGTTTTTTGTAAGAGTGCACTTGCATTGTGATCATATTATATTGTCATTCTGGCATTATATTGTTATTGTGGCGTAAAATGGTCTTAAAATGTGAATAATATTGCTTATTGCTATATATTTTGCTGATAATGATTTCTTTGTTAAATGTTATGTCTTTTTATATGGTATTTTATAAATGTGAGCAAAAAAGACAGAATAACTTAAAATAATTAATACATTCATTCATTCATTTTCTTTTCGGCTTTGTCCCTTTATTAATCTGGGGTCGCCACAGCGGAATGAACCGCCAACTTATCCAGCATATGTTTTAAGCAGCAGATGCCCTTCCAGCTGCAACCCATCACTGGGAAACGTCCATACACAATCATTCACACTCATACACTACGGACAATTTAGCTCACCCAATTCATCAATACCGTATGTCTTTGGAGTAACCGGAAGAAACCCATCAGGAAAGCATGCAAACATCCACACAGAAATGCCAACTGACCTAGCCGAGGTTCGAACCAGCGACCTTCCTGCTATAAGGCGATTGCGCTACCCACTGCGCCACCGTGACACCATAATTATTACAATTGAATGAATTAATGACAGTGATTAAAATGAATTGCGTTTATAATAACAAAATCACAAATAAGAACAATTTTTGTATTAAAAAATAAATAAATTACATACATAAAATGAAAAACACACACAATATTGCAAAATATATATTTTTATTTAATTTACTTAATCTGTTACATAAATACCAGCAACAAAAGTCCAAAATTATTTTTTAAAAAGTAAGAACTATTAAACCTTTAGCCGACGCGGACGCTCTGGGGTGTTGTTTTTACACCAAAAGGAACACAAGTAGTCTTGACAAACTATACATCAGACTAAAGCCACAACCCTCAAACACCCATTGCAGCTAGTTGTTTTCCAATGGGATATTTGTATAATATTTACATCAAATTCAAAACAAATACTCAGGAGATGTGTAGCTTTTGACCTATTACATTTCGATATTGCTTCAGGACTAATTTTATTTATTTGTTTACAAAATAGTAAAATGTTTAGTGCGGTGCTTTTTTTTTTTACAATACTTAAGCATCTAAAACTTTTTTTCATTTTGAGCATTATAAACTCTAGCTGATGGATAATAAAGCCTAAAGTGTCTTCTTTCCAAAGATACATGAACTGTGAATGTAGACCAAATCATTCAGCAACTGTTAATGTTTTAGTTTGGGAATGTCAGTTTTCAGAAAATGCCTCTGACGGTGAGGGAAAGAAGGACACCGATATAGCCTTGAAAACTTTTTACAGAAATCTCATTTTGCATGCTATCTTCATCAAATTTGAAATATAAACTCATAAAACACTTTGCTTTTAAGTCATATTTTTTCTAGGACATTACATTAATGTTTTCCTGTGCTTGTATATGGAAAAACAAATATTGAACACAATACTTTTATTTTTTTCTCATGACTTCATAATGTATAACTTTTTATATTTAGTGCATGTTTATGCATTAATGCCTAATTAGCATGCAACTTCCCCTTTTACCACAGTGAAGCACTAAGTGTCATCTTTTCAATGATACCTAGTTTGTGTTTTACTGGTGTCATGAACTGTTACCATTTAAAGTTACGTAGGTATAAATCCCTAAAAGTGAGTGCTGGGTAACAGGTTAAAATATGTAAAATTACTGGGTGTCTAAACAATGCTTTCAATTAAAATATCAATAATGATCCTTAAATTAGGCAACACTGATCTTAAATTAGGCAGAAGTTTCTTTTTTATCATACACTGTAAAAAATAAAAAGTTGAGTTAACTTAAAATTTTAAAGCAAACGGCTGCAAAGAAATTTTTGAGTTTATTGAACTTCAGTGGTTGAAGTTGAGCCAAATTATTTTTTTAAGTTGACCGAAAAGGCTGGTTTAAGTCAATTATACTTTTTTATATATTATTATTTTTTCACCTTTAATGGACAGGACAGTATAGAGTATTGACAGTAAAGCATGGGGAGCAGAGAGAGGGGAAGGATCGGCATAGGACCACGAGGCGGGAATCGAACTTGGGTCGCCGTGAACACCGGAGTGCATGTGTTAACGCACTAACCACTACACCACTGGCGCCGACAAGTCAGTTATACTTTACAGAATAATTTGGCACAACTTCAAACACTGAAGCTTAATAAACTCAAAATTTCTTTGCAGCCGGTTGCTTTGAAATTTTAAGTTAACTCAACTTTTTATTTTCTGAAGATATGGAGAAATCAAAATTTAAAGTCTCCTCAACTGGATTTTTTACTCTAATTGAACAAACAGTTCCAAACATGAAGTTGAATCGTTTTTATGAGTAAATTCAACTCTGAGCTCAAAAATATGTCCACCTAACTTACAATTTTAAACTGAGTTAACAATTTGTAAGTTGGATTTTTTACAGTGTAATATTTTAGTCATAATGCTTAAATAAATGTCACTTTCCATTTCTTTTGTGAAAAAAAACATCAATGCAAAACTTTCTAGCAGTTTCTTAGTGAAAACCGTTTACTAAATGTTTCCGGCTGTGCAAAACTTCTTTGTTAAATCCTTAAAACCTTCAAATATGAGTAGCGTTCAGCTTGACAAGGCTACGGTTTTCCCAAAACCCAGAGATTGAAGATGTTTAAAGCGCATTATGCTGATTATAGAGTGTTTTCAATCTGACCTGCTCCATTTAAAGTGTGCGGTTCTTATCTTTTATTTTTCAAGAACAGCTGAGAGTTACTCTAAATGGCCTATTTTCTGACAAACTTACATTAAGTTGCAGAGATTTCTCCTGAGATGAAGGCGAAAAAGTGTACAAGAGCTGTGTTGGCTTTCATAAGCTATTGATTTAATTTTCCAATGGGATTTTACTGTCTAAAAAGAGAGAGAGAGAGAAGCGTTTAGTGTTGTAATGGAGATTTCGCAGTGGGGCTGCAGTTAAAAGAGTTTAATTAAGCAGGCCTCGTCAGTTCGTCCACCGAGACTCGCTCCCACTCTGAACCCAGGAGAACACGGGATAACGAAAATGTCAAACACTCAGACACTTTTTTTTCCCTTTGCGTTATGCCTGTGCCAAACTCTTAAAACTTGGGCATAAAAATAATAACAAGCTATGTGACAGCGAGCTGCTGGTGCCGGGGTTTATGTAAGTGTTTTACAGCGAGCTCTGCTTTATGAGCATTATGCAATGACTTTAGTGCTTGTCTAAGAGAGAGAGAGAGAGAAAAATCAACTTACAATTTATTCAGCTGTTCTCCACGACTGCCAAAAATAAAACCAAATGAAGTACAGATACACAAATGCAGATCTTCTGCTAAAGAAAACAGCAAATCAGTATAAATCTGTCATGTACAGGAGCTCGCAGATAGCAAAGTACATTTATATCAGTATAAAAAAATACTACTGGACACTCAAGCAGATGTTTTATTGTTAGACTAATACTAAAAGTATGTTGCTTAAAATACAAGTTACCTGAAACATGATTAAAAGCAAATATATACATGTTTAATTAAAATCAATCTTTTTGTAGACTTTGGCCAATGGAGATGCCTTTTTTCTCAGTCAAGCATAGGCACCTTTAGCACAATAAAGCTGGTAAAACTGGTAAAGCTGTCCTCGAAGCTCTGACTTGGTTGGAGATGGTTGATGAATACATTCAGGCAGGTTCACCACAACTGAAAATAAACAAGGAAATTAGTGATTCACTTTAACCAAAAACATTCTCTAATATTCTTTGCTGCCATTTACCTTTAGTTATCACTGTACAAACAGTTGTAAGCTTGAATGTACATATGTGTTTACCACAAAGCTTGAAAATTAAAAGATTTTTCTGATAGTCATAACATTTATAATAGTCATTTGATCCTACAGTTTGGCTTATACTGACATTAAACTTTTATCTTAAACTGAGAACTGATTTAAAATGTGTGATCTCACTGACAAGAGTATTTTTAATATAGGGTCACAAACCTTATTTTACTGGATAAGCAGAGCATTCGCATTACCCTCAAAAGAAGATGCATCCTCACCAATTGCCGCAATCTAGCTGACCTATTGGATCAAATGTAAGTCCATAAAAATGACAATCATAAAAATTCTACTTCAAGTTCAAAACTTCACCCTACAGTTTCATGGAAAAAGAGAGATTAAATTTAAGATTGCATAATGAATTCCTAAAAAAAATATGTATATATATATACTGAATGTAATCAAAATTGTACTTACATTATTACACTCTATTGGTTCTTCGTCCACTTCATTTTCTGAAAGAAAAAAAAATCATGATGGGTGTGAGCTTGAGGTTAACAGCAAAAAATTAAAATAAATAAACTTTTAAATAAGCAACTCAAAGGTTTGATAATGTTAAATGACCTGCACCTCGATCACACACGTCTGGTTATTAGGACTCTCTTGGACATGCGTTTATAACGTTAAATGTTATTTAAATATGTAACGTTGGAAAATAAAACTAGTATAAATCAACATGGGTCGGGTGATATGCATAAATTAACGTTGTATTGTTTCAGACATAAAGGAGACAGTCGTTCACTCGTGTCCTGCGCGAACATGGACGTTAGCATGAACGTTAGCTTACCAACACTAAGGAATTCCAAATTCATAAATAACGTATGCCATAAAGGTTAACGACATTATCCAAACAAAACCAAAAGTGTTTGAACTGTTTCTCTGGACGTTTCTCCGCTGTTTTGTCAGCGTCTCGAGCTCTGTCTCATGGTCATGTTATGTGAAAAATCATATTCATTTCTGGTTAACCTTAAATTACAAAACGGTCGCGTTCACGCCCCATGTAACTCGATGACAGGCATAACTACATACACAATGCAAAGTAACGTTAAACATGAATTGAAAATGACCCGACGGATATTCACAATAAGTTATTTAACATTAAACGTACCTGCAAATGTCTGTGCTCCGTCTTCACAAGCGTATTCCAGCTTCTCCGAGTCCTTCAAGAAGATCCTCCATCGAGAACGTCAGAACAGCTGCGGAACAGCTAAATTAAAGATGAATAACCGTCGCACGCAATCTGCTCGCATTATGAAAGCACCGCACGGGCAGAAATCCTATTGGACAACACAAATTCAAATTTGCTGGCTGCTATTGCTATGCGAAAGTTAATGGATAATATACCGCGGCAGACCCGCAAAAAAAATTCTCATCTAATGTGTCACAAAATGTAGTTTTAAGAGTATTTCAGGCGAGAATGTAGTTGTTTTAAACTCAAATCTGTGGTTTGTGTACATAGATAGCGCGTCTTTGACGATGTGCTTCAGTGAATGCGGACTCTGTCAGCGGGGGCTGCGTGATTCTCTCCCCCGCCGACAGCAGCTTTACTTCGGCCAGTCCATCTCGGATCTACCGCTGAATTCAATCTCCCCATTGTAGTTAAAACATGATGTTTAATACATCTTGTGTATATCTAACGGCCAGTTTTTGACCTTTTAAATCTAAATTTGTTATCAGGTGTTTTATTTTGCCAGTATTATTTTTTTTTTACATTTTACAATTGTTTTATTGATTAATTTATTTAATTATTAATGCTACCCTGCTGTACTCTGTCTTTCTTTACCAATCTGGTTACCTGTATTTCCTATTGCATACATCTTGTACTTTATAAATGTATGTTCATTGTAGTAGTTTTTTAAATATGATAATCAAAGACTCTGTGTCTGACTCAAGGTCTGTGTATAATAAGCCATATCACTTCACTTTTATGGGGATTTATTTCTAAAATCAAAAATATTAATTTCTAATATTAATTATAAGGCCACGTTTTATATAATTAAATTGTTTAAATGTTAATGTAGATTTTTTTGTGCATTTCTTCCAAATAACCAACAACTCATGACACAAATGAATGACCATTTCAGACACGTTGACTTGCTCCTTTTTTCACACAAAAGATTGTACCTTTGTTTGAGCCTTAAATGGCCCAAACATGGACCCCTTGACAGTTGGGAACATATTTGTACCATTTTTTACCCTTAAATGGTACATATAAGTATCTTAGGGTACAACTTCACCATTTGTACCCCAAGTGTCACAAATGGACCCAACCGTCCCCTTTTTTCTGACAGTGAAAGGGTGATCAAAAAGTGGTACGGTACGGTTTGGTTCGGTACACTTTTAGACAGTGGAAACGGCCCTAAAAGCGCACCGAACCGTACTGTACCACTCAGTGGAAACGGGCCATAAAACGTGTGTTTGGGAAAGAAAACATTAGCTAACTAGTGCCATTTCCTTTAACTTAGCTGAAAATGAAGTCCAATATCTCCTTTTATTTTTACTATCCATTCAGAACGGACCTTCGGGTCAGTCGGAAGGTGGTGAAATTATAAATGTGTGTCGTTTTCTCTTCGCTGATAAGATATACAGCCAGGTACACAACATTTCAGTGTGACTCAGGCGATACTTCCAGGTTCCTTCCCACCACAGCCTCGATTTCACTGTTTAAAATGGCCACCGCGTGAAATCAATCTATAATCTACAATCTATAGAGATCGAGACTGATGAAATGTTGCTGGAATTGGTTTTTATGCATGGGCGATATATACTGCATCACCATAAATGATTGAGCTCATGTTCATGTGTTATATACAAGTCGATATATTGATTATTGTGACAGGCCTACAGTACAATCAACCACTTGCAGCAACGCATTTACCAGAAGAGTTTCCTGAATAAAGTTACTGGTGAAGGCAGATGTTTGTCCTGAAAGTCACTGGCGTCCAGCGTTGGTCCGGGCAAAAGAAAGCAGCTCCTCTGAGCTCATTTAGCCATGGGTTTGTCTGGATCAAAAGCCATTACCACTGCAACGCTGCCGAGCGCTGGAGCTAAAGCGAAGTGACAGCGCTGTCCCTGGGGAAGGGTGAACGCGGAGGGCAACCAGAGCACAAAAACACGCTCATTCCCCCTCGCTGCAATACAAGCAGAGCAGGATAATTGCTAAATTTAACTGCTTCCCTTATTGCGCTTCTCCCGGCAGCGTCGAGGAGACTGCAGACAGGGGTAAATGAGAAATCTGTTCAGCTTATTAACTTTAAACCCCAAAGTTTTACAGAGCACTTATACGGAAACGCTCTTGTAAGGTGAACTGCAGAAAGGAAGCAAAAAGATCATTATTCTTTTAGGATATTGAGCGTTGCGTCTGCTAAATGGACAGAGAGAGAAAGAGGGAGAGAATTATTCTTTTAAAACTGATTTCTGGAGAATGTTTGGGGGAAAACATAGTTTATTAGTAGATGTATTATTGTGGTGCATTTTTAAAGAACACATTTACCAATTGTTTTTGAGAATTGCACTGTAGGTTTGGGCTGTAATATGGTATACCGTGGTATCTAAAAATAGCAACGGTATGAGTTTCAATACCATTATATCGTCATAAAAATCAATGCACTCCTATAGAAGACAAGGATTGAATATTGCATATAATTTATTTAATGCCATGCGTATGCGTGGTTGTCATCAGCGTGGAGTAGAAAGAGAGAGATGGGGGAAAGATGGCGAGTTAAGCACCAAGTGACTTGGTCTTGAAATAGGACACAACTTCTGAACGTTGGTAGTATTTCAGGTTTCGACAGAACAAGAAGGGAGAGGCGGTAAATACGGCAGCTTGCAAATTGTGCAACAAAAATGTTTCAAGAGTTCACTCAGCTGATGATTTAATATAAGCTTGGGTAACATTTTATTTCGATGGTCCATTTGAGCATTAGTAGACTTAATATCTGTTGATACTGACATTCAAAAAACATTTAACTGACTATAAGAAACTTTGCAAGTACATGTCAACTTACACTAACCCATACCTGACAACATTGTGATGTAAAAATAAGGGATTTTTTTTTTTATTCCCATATCAAATATGTCCTTCTCGAGCTGTTTCAAAGTAAATAAACAGTTAAACGGTAATACTTTTTAATATTATTATTTACAAAAGAACATTTTATAGTATACGTTAGCAAACAGTTAGCTTATTAAAATTAGCTGTTATGAAGAAATAGGATCAAGTTATCAAATCTTATTCATCTTTTCCTCACTGTATAACTCACAAATTATGAATAAAGAGCAGTGAATGAATCTCATTTATTTAGATTTTTTGTTTGATCACATTAAATAACAGAGGTGTCTCTGTTATAAATAACAGAAGTTTACATCTATCGTTATAATGACGGCATTCAATTGCTTTCCTAACGTTTTATGCTCATTTAGGACAAAACTAGTTGTGTTTGAAAAAAAAGCCATCAAGATCGACATCTTTAGAAGTTATTATTATTAATTATGTCTATATGTCTGTTCAAACACGCACCCAAAACCCAGTATCCACTTTCGCTGTGCTTTTAATCGAGTGTACAGAATCCGTTTGGGAAACAGCGTCTGTTTTTCACTACGGACGCGATAGCTGAAAGTCACGTACCACTTTATGACTGTTTCGAGGATCGTATAGGAGGAGCGACGGCACCTGTAATGAAAATGAAAGGGAATCCTGCCGTTTTTATGTTTATTTCAGAGTGTTTTACGCCAAAATAAAACGAAAGCACAGACAGATTTCCAACAGATTTAAGAGCAAGGGCGGCCCCTGGTGGTTCGGCGGTATGGGTTGCAAATAGGGAGGATCGGCTCTTTAATGTTTATTGACACCTGTTGGAGAACGACTGAAAATACGGGAGAAATACGGGAAATACGGGAGGGTTGACAGGTATGCACTAACCCCAACCCCAACCTAACAGTCTACTAATAATCTAATGAGAATCAGTTAACATGTAACTTAAATTCAACAAACAGGCCATCAAAATAAAGTGTGACCTAAGCTTGTTTGGCATGCTGTCCCCGGGAGAGAGCCCTGAGCTCAAGGCATCCTCGAGCCTAGGGCTCCCTCCCATTCGTAGAGCGAGAGGGGAGCTTGAGCTTAGGTAGCTCTCAAACTCCCCGGCTGCGGTAGCTAAGGAAACACTTGAGGAGGAAGGAAGTTAGATAAGTGCCTGAATTGCTAAATCCCTTATGAATTATGTATATCTTTGGATGGTGGGAGGAAACTGGAGGACCCAGGGGAAAACCCAAACGGGCATGGGGAGAACATACAAACTCTGCACAGAAACACCCACCAGCCAGCGAGGACCAGGGCTGGCAGTGTTCTTGCTGTGGGGCAACAGGGGGAGGAAAGGGGGGTTTTCTTCCATATGAAGATAACTGTGGACTGAAACTGTGGTTATTTATAGTAGATAGGGAATCATATAATTGGGAGATCATGATTAGTTAATGTAAGACCAGCCGTGGTAAATCATAAGCACGTGATCCTCACGAAATTAGTTTCTGAATAAACTTCACATAAAAGGTACAGTGTCAGTTGGAAAACCTGTACTGATGCGGTGACAAATTACTTGGCGAAGGAAATATATTGTATTAAAAAACATTTAAATGATAAAAGTTGTTAATGTTGTGCGTGTTAATTTGTTATGGTTTCAGTATTAGTGTTTGGCGTTCAGTTTCTGAGCGGTTTGGGCACAACAAGCCTTGGTATTCATGGTAATACCGTATACCGGGGTAAAATATGGATAACAAAATTTGGATACTGCCCATGCCTGATGCAAAATTATTTTGCATGTCTGTTTATCTGACGCAGTCGAGGCGGAGATTGAGGCACACTCTGACAGGCAATGGTGGGTGGGGAGAACCAGCATTAAAGGCACAGGCCACAAAAACAGCTACATAGTGTTCAAAGCAGAAAATCACAACATTCTTAAAGGTCTAATAAATAATCTGATGGGTGTTTTGAGCTGAAAGTTTACAGACACATTCTGGAGACACAAAAGACTTGAAAAAGGGGTAAAATAGGTGCCCTTTAATGATCAGATTCAATTGTTTATGTCCATCATTTAGTTTTAAGTTTAAGCACTAAGTGATGTAAGTATTATGATTAAAAAGACATTTATGCCAAATTTAAGATCAGAATTGCCTAATTTAAGGATCAGATTTAATTGTTTTTATGTTCATAACTTATTTTTATGTTTTTAAGTTTAAACTTTAAGTGATATATAGTGCAGGATTTTATTTAAAGATACGCACATATCCAGCACTACCCCACTCCATCATCCCTTATTCCTAAAATTGTTTAACACCTCAAATGGTAGCGGTTCCATGCGAGGAGGCTGCACAGCTGGATCAGAATTGTCAAATGATGGATGGATGGGCGAATGAAGGTATGGAGAGATTGATGGTGGCATAAATGAATAGATGGACTGGAATGGATGGATGGACCCAAGGATGGATGGATAAAGGGATGGAAGAACATAGGGGTGGATGGAGAGACTGATGGATGGGTGGAGTGGCAGGTGATTAGACAGAAGGGCGGATGGGTATGTGGATGGATGGATGGATGGATGGATGGATGGATGGATGGACACAGGGATAGATAACTGGACAGATGGATGAACAGATGAATGGATAGATGGTTGAACAGATGGATGAAGGGACTAATTGAGAAGTGAATGGATGGTGGGGGTGGACAGAAAGGGATGGGTGGACACAGGGATGGATGGAAGAAGAGATGGATGGATAGACAGATGTATGGGTGGATGGGCGGATGAATGTATAGAGAGATTGATGGTGGGGTCAATGGATGTATAGATGAAAAGACGAATGGACAGTAATGGATGGATAGACACAGTGAAGGATGGATGGAGGGACGGAAGGAGAGATGGATTGACATATGGGTGGAGAGACTGATGATTGGACAAAAGGGTGGCAGATGATTGG
>CAIGQQ010031496.1:1963578-1981508 GCA_903798035.1 Danio albolineatus
TGTAACTTTTTTATATATAGTTTTGGCTTCTATGAATGTGTTTATCACATATACATAATAAATATATATAACACACACACATATTATGTCAAAACAAACTTTTATTTTGGATGTGATTAATCACGATTAATTTTTGGAACAGCCCTAGAAAATATTCATATGATTTATTTTTTGTCTTTTAGTAGATATTTTATATGAGAGGCTTGATTTGTTTACCAAAAAAAAAAAAAGTGGATCTAATTGGATTTGCATTGTAAACATTAAATAAAAGTTAAAAAAAGCCCTACTCATCAGCCAACACGGGGAGAACAGGAACATACAAACTCGACACAGAAACAGCAACTGGCCCAGCCGGGCTCGAATCAGCGATCTTCTTGCTGTGAAGTTAACTTACTTGTTTTTTGTTACTTGTTTTTACAAATTTAAGTGGACTGAACATCAATCATCAAATATCAATCAAGTTCTTCAAAAAAAAAGAAAAAAAAGAAAAGAAAACTCAAAAATGATTAAATTCAGTTAAATTCATGTTTATTTATATAGCGATTTTACAACAATTCCTTACATTTACATGTATATACCACTTTATACAATGGGGGGGATCTCCTCATTCACCACCAGTGTGCAGCATCCACCTGGAAGTCGTGACGGCAGCCGTATTGCACCAGACCTCACACCACACACCAGCTGATTGGTGGAGAGGAGACAGAGTGATGAAGCCAATTGTGATAAGGGGATGGTTAGGAGGCCATGATGGACATTTGGCCAGGATGCCGGGGTTAAACCCCTACTCTTTTAGAAAAACATCCTCAGCCGAAAGACGGCGCTCACTGAGCAGTATAGAGTCCCCTTCACTATACTGGGGCGTTAGGACCCACACAGACTGCAGATTGAGCGCCCCCTGTTGGCCTCACTAACACCACTTCTGGCAGCAGCCGAGCTTTCCAATGTGGTCTCCCATCCAGGTACTGAGCAGGCCTGCTTAGCTTCAGTGGGCGACCATGTGAGAGCTGCAGAGAGCTAGCTGCCGGCAATGTAGATTGTGATGTAGATGTAGATTGTGTCAAGACAGCTTAACTTAGATGTTTTAGTTTAGTACATTGAAACTGTGTCAGTCCAGTACTCAGATTTTAGGTTCAGTTTTAATTCAGGGCCCTGTTTTAGAAAGGAGATCAAGTGAAAATCAGAGTATGTTAACCCTGAAATAAGAGAAACTCTGGGTTTTCTGTTTCAAAATGGCCGGTTTGTCAAACTTGAGAAAGCAGGGTAAGGCCCAATCCCAGTTCTATTTTTTGTACCCCTACCCCTTCCCCTTGGCCCTTACAACGATGGTTAAGGGGAAGGGCTTCAAAACTTACCCCTAAGGATTGGGACAGCACTTCAACACCTGCACACGTCATCATATGTCATCGCCATCTCTTGCTTCATATGAGATCAGACGATCACGATATTGTTTGGTGTTTATCTTCAGGAAATCACTGAAGGCGTATATTATGTTATCATAACAATCTAATGTGGCAATAAGATCATAACTGTACTGTGTATTTACACAGTGGCCATATTTATCTATGTAAACACACGAAAACAACATTAACATTATAGCAGACACTGTAAAAGCTCATTCCCAGCCACTGGACATTACTGACAGGGTATTCCAGTGTCATCGAGTGTCATGTACAGGGACGGCTGAACATGAGTTATGATTATGGATTATAGATCGCAAAATTTAGTGGGCGACGGTATGAATATATTAAAACATATGTTTGTTTGTCGTAAAAACTCGTAATAATGACAAAAAATACTAATTTTTGATCTCCTTACCTCCAGGTTCAGCTATCCTGCCGTTGTGGCAGGTGTATTCTGGGAAATTTTCTTACCCCTCCGTTTTAAGTGTGGTCCTGAAAAATCTTCATTCGAAGGGGTGTATACCCCTTGCCCTTAGCCCTACACCTTCAAGCTAAAGAGAATTGTGACACCACTACCCCTTGACGTGAACGAGCAAAACAAGGGGTAGGGGTAAGGGGAAGGGCTAAGGGGTAGAATTGAGATTGGGCCCAAGTCAAGCCTGTTTCTGAAAGAGAGGTAACTTTTCCTCAGAGTCAGTTACCATGGTAACCTACTCTGTAAACCTAACCTGGTCAGGAGCCGGGTTTATTCTCAAAACTCTGAGTTTCTGTCAGTCTTCTCTTTTTTAAAGACAAAGCAGTATTTTTTCGCCTTTATCTTTAGTCATTCATTGCCTACATTTTAGTCACACAAAGAAAAAAAGTTAGGAGTATGGCTTGCCCTTTTTTTTGGAAAAATTACAATTAGATACTTTTGCATTTGACTGCAGATCGTATTTTGCGGTTATGTGTGTGCGTTTGTTTGTATGTGGGTGGGTCACTTCACGTTTGTTAAAGGTACGAACAGCATTGGAGGATCCACACAGAAACACCAACTGACCCAGCCGAGGCTCGAACCAGCGACCTTCTTGCTGTGAGGCGATTGTGCTACCCATTGCGCCACCGTGACTCCTTTTTATATTATTATTAATCAAAAATACATGTTTTTTTTTTGTTTTTTTAACTAAATGCAATATTGAGTTACATTTTTGAATTCACTGTTGAATTTGTGCATATTGGTCCAACATTGGGTTAAAACAACCCAGCGTTTTTAGAGCATATGCATTTCGATACATAGTGAAAAACAGTCATGAACATGTACGGTAAAAAGTCGCCTAAAATAACAATGCTAGAAGAAAATAAAGTATGTGCTTTTTATATGCAGTTATTTTACTTTAACAAATTTATTACCTTGGCGGCACGGTGGCTCAGTGGTTAGCACTTGTTGCCTCATAGCAAATAGGCCTCTGTTTTGAGTCCTGGCTGGACCAGTTGGCATTTCTGTGTGGAGTTTGCATGTTCTCCTCGTGTTGGTGTGGGTTTCCTCTGGGTGCTCCTGTTTCAGTCCAAACACATGCACTATAGGTGAATTGGATGAACTAAATTGGCCATATGTAGTGTATGAATGAGTGTGTATGGGTGTTTCCCAGTACTTGGTTGCAGCAGAAAGGGCATCCGCTTCATAAAACATGCTGTAATGGTCAAAATGACTGCGCTGTTATAGTTCTAACATTTATAACAGACATTTGTCACTGTGACACCGAGATTAAGTTAATTTAAAATGCTGAAAGTGTGTTCTGACGAAGCAAACATTAGTAAAGTGCTGCTTAAAGCCTTCTTTAGAGAACGGGCTCACCCAGAGATGAAAATTGCCGTCATTTGCTCATTTCATGTTGTTCCAAACCCAATATGGGGTTATTTTTCTTTCGCTGAAACATAAAGGCGTATTTTTCCCTCCAAAAAACCTTGTTTCTATGCAACAACAGGTCACAGTGACCACTTGGGAAAAGCACACACACACAAAAGACCTCCGTTTGACTTGTGCACTATATTTAAGATTTTGGACATCGGATTATATCATTTTTTATGTTGAGAGCAGGTCTGAAATGCGTATATGGGAGCAAGTAGTGTAAAGTAATGTATTACAAATACTCAAATCACTGTAATAGAGTAGTTTTTCCTTTGGAACTGTGCTTTATTAAGTAGTTTTTAAAATGTGTACCCGCAACTACTTACCTCACAGCAAGAAATTCGATGGTTCGAGTCCTGGCTGGGCTAGTTGCCATTTCCGTGTGGAGTATTCATGTTTTCTCCATGTTTGCGTGGGTTTCCTCCAGGTGCTTCAGCTTCCCCCACAGTCCAAAGACATGCGGTATAGGTGAATTGGATGAACTAAGTTTGCCATAGTGTGTGTGAATGAGTGTGTATGGGTGTTTCCCAGTACTGGGTTGTGGCTGGAAGGGCGTCCACCGCATAAAACATATGTCCGAACAGTTGGCGGTTCATTCTGCTGTGGTGACCCCTGATAAATAAGGGACTAAGTTAAAGGAAAATCAGTATGAACGAGTAATTGTTTTTACAGTGTACTTGAGTACATCATTAGTGCTGTATGGATCCTTTTTCTGCATCAGACCTCAAAATACTTTATAAATGCTGCAAGACGTCATCCACAGCTTCATTCGCGGGCCGCACAGATTAGACTAGATCCGTAAACATCTGTAAAATGGCTGCTCCCGCAAGAATCAGATAGCCGATTAGTGATTGGACAAGGCAGAACAGAGTTTGAAATTCAACCGCAGACGTTAATTTACACAAAAGCATACATTTTAAATAGAAACACATCGCTGTCACATTTTAAATAACAATAAGATATTCATAATTTTATTAATTAAATGATTGTGTTTTTAAAAATATTTTGTCAATTACAGTGGATTAACATCTTACATAGTGTTCAAAAACAAAGGAAAGGACCCTTATAGGGACAAATAACCCTTTTCTTTCTATGTAGGACATTAAATATTTAGCAATAAAGCCTAATATTAAAATAGCTTATAGATCATTAGGACAATTCTAAACAGACACATTGCCTTATTGCCTTTGAAAACCCCTCATTTAAAACTTGTTTGTTTGTTTGATCATCTTGTGATTGTTGCTTACACTTGCATTTTTATCTGTAATAGCATGATTTTTGTTTGTGTAGTATCATTTTGTAATGTTTACTGCATTGCTTTCAATATTACATTTTTGTACTATTCAAATGACAGTCATCAGTGAATTTGACAAATAAACATTGTTATTGATACACATTCTTACAGTACAATTAACAGTTTAATTTGGTTCAACGTTTTACAACTGTATTTTAATTTTTTTACAAAACTATACTGTAAATTTAACTCAGTTTCATTGTTTTTCCATTTACAAAATTTAGATGGCACAATTTCACTGTTAATTTCACGGACATTTTTTACAGTGCAGGCTACTTTTACTCGCTCTCTGAGTGGTGTTTAAAACAGATGCTTTTACTCTACTTGTACTTCTTGTTTTGGTACTTTTACTTGCGTATGGATTGATTTTTCAGCACTTTTTCCGCCACTGATATGGTGCATCTAATGTCTTGACATTTGGTTAGGAGACGCTGGAGAGCCAGTGGCATTTGATGTTATTGACGTCCAGCCTGATCTTCATCACCTGTTGCAGGACTTCAGAAGGCTTCAAAAATAGCTTAGTTTTTCATTAAACAACAAGACTGTAAAGGAGAAAGAGAATGAGTCAGTCCATACAGACAGCCATGAAGTGAAGATCAAGATCAGCTCAGATGATGTGATGAGAAATGCCATAATATGAGTTCATAGATGAGATGTTTGGTTGCAGAATTTGGTGTCTGATATTTAAGGTGTTTCCTTAAAGGGTGTTTCCTTATTTTACCCCTTTCACAAGATGTAAGATTAGCCTTTGGTGTCTCCAGAATGTGTCTTAAAAGTTTCAGCCTAAAATACCCCTCAGATTATTTATTAAAGCCTCCAGAATCTGCCCATTTTGGTGTCTGATTACGGTGCAGCTGTTTTTGTAGCCTGTGGCTTTAAATGCAAAGGAGCTGCCTCTCCCTGCCCACCGTTCCCACATGCGTGTCTGCTTCTCATCATGCGTTACGTCAGATAAACAGCAGTCAGTGATAGAGACAGACTTGGATGAAGCTGAAATACAGCTCCTTAGTCAAAAATAACAAAGAAGTTTCTTTGATGTATTTGTGGTGGAGGATATTCAAGCCTTTCTGAAATGATGAGTCACACACAAATGCCGTTTGCAGTACACACACAAACATATCAGCACTTACATGTGTGCTTCGGTTTCCCCCACATATCCAAAGACGTGGTGTAGGTGAATTGGGTAAGCTAAATTGACCCTAGTGGATGAGTGTGTATGAATGTTTCCCAGTGATGGGTTGCAGCTGAAAGGGCATCCGCTGTGTAAAACATATGCTGGATAAGTTGGTGGTTCATTCCGCTGTGGCGACCCCAGATTAATAAATCGACTAAGCTGAAAAGAAAATGAATGAATAAATGAAGTTATTTTTAATTATTTAACCTTTGGTGTCTCCAGAATGTGTCTTTAAAGTTTCAGCCTAAAATACCCATCTGATTATTTATTATAGCCTCCAGAATCTGCCCATTTTGGTGTCTGATTACAGTGCAGCTGTTTTTGTAGCCTGTGGCTTTAAATGCAAATAAGTTGTTTATCCCTGCCCACCGTTCCCACATGCGTCTCTGCTTTTCATCATGCGTTTCGTCAGATAAACAGCAGTCATTGATAGAGATGAAGCTGAAATACAGCTCTTTAGTCAAAAATAACAAGTAAGTTTATTTGATGTATTTGTGTTGTGGTGGAGTTCATTCAAGCCTTTCTGAAATGATGAGTCACACACAAATGCTGTTTGCAGTACACACACAAACATATCAGCATTTACATGTGTGCTCCGGTGTTATAGGTGAATTGGGTAAGCTAAATTGACCCCAGTGTATGTGTGTAAATGAGTGTGAACCCAGTGATGGGTTGCAGCTGGAAGGGCATCCGCTGTGTAAAACATATGCTGGATAAGTTGACGGTTCATTCCGCTGTGGCGACCCCAGATTAATGAAGGGACTAAGCCGAAAAGAAAATGAATGAATGAATAAATAAAGTTATTTTTAATTATTTTATGTATAGTTGAAGTCAAAATTATTAGCCTCTTGTAAAATATGTATATTTTATACATTACATTTCTAAACATAATAGTTTTAATAACTCATTCATAAGGACTGGATTCTTTTATCTTTGTAAATAATATTTGACTAGATACTTTTTACTAGCTTAAAGTGACATTTAAAGGCTTAACTAGAGTAATTAGTCAAGTCATTGTATAACAGTGGTTTGTTCTGTAGACAATCAAAATAAATATTGCTTTTTACAGAAATCTCATTTTGCATGCTATCTTCATCAAATTTGAAATATAAACTCATGAGACACTTGGCTTTCAAGTCATTTTTTTCTAGGACATTATATTAATGTTTTCCTGTGTTTGTATATGGAAAACAAATATTGAACACATTACAATTTTCTTTTCCTCATGACTTCATAATGTATAACTTTTTATATTTTTAACATGCAACTTCACCTTTTACCACAGTAAAGCCCAAAGTGTCTTTTTTCCAATGATACATAATTTGTGTTTGTAGCTTACTGGATTCAGGAACTGTTACTATTTAAAGTTAGGAAGGTGAAAATTCCCTATATTGAGTGCTGGCTAACAGGTTAAGGGGACTAATAATATTGATCTTAAAGAGCCCCTATTACGGGTTTTTGAAAATGATCATTATGCAGTGTGTAACACAGCTCTAAGTGAAGTGAAATGTCCAGCTGAGGCTTTAATCTGAAAGTGCATAGTGTTTAAAACTATTGATTCATCTATAAAAGAGTCGACTCATAGTTCCTCAAACGAATCGCCATGCTTACGAGTCTTTAGCCGTTTCGGCATGACGTGAACACAAAACATAAGCCCTGTCCATTTGTGCGTGCGCAGCCCCGGGAGATTCGAAACCCCCAACCCCACCCACAAACAATAGCAGCAAGCAAAGGTTGCCAGATTGGGCGGTTTTGAATTTGATTGTGCAGGTAAAAACCTTTTGGAGAGGGTTTGGACTGGAATCAGTCAGCTACATCTGGCAGCACAGAGAAGAGCACTGTGCTCGGTTGGATATTATTGGAAGTGTGCAGATGAACCAGAGATGAGACTGTGAAGAGTCAGTGGTTGTGGTTTATTTCTGCAGAAACGCCTCAGCATAATAGCCTCAGCCTTGTGCTGTGTTCCCTCAGAGGAGTGCTTCTGAAATCTACACGCTTACAACGGAGGATTCGGAGCACCGGGACATTTCCCGGTGGCCTGACGGTGAATCTGGCCTGCTATCCAACAAGTGAGTGCGATTAAAACGGTTGCCTCATTGTTTTCTCTAGCTTGTAAAAGATGCAATTAATTGTGTTTTGTAACTTGTAACCGTGGGCACCACGGTGGCGTAGTGAGTAGCACGTTCACCTCACAGCAAGAAGGTCGCTGGTTTGAGTCTCTGCTGGGTCAGTTGGCATTTCTGTGTGGAGTTTGCGTGTTCTCCCTGTGGTTGCGTGGGTTTTCTCCAGGTGCTCCGGTTTCCCGGTACAGGTGAAATGGGTAAGCTAAAATTGTCTGTAGTGTATGCGTGTGACTGAGAGTGTATGGATGTTTCCCAGAGATGGCTTGTGGCTGGAAGGGCATCCGCTGCTTAAAACAAATGCTGGACACGTTGGCGGATCATTCCGCTGTGGCGGCCCCAGAATAACAAAGGGACTAAGCCGACAAGAAAATGAATGAATGAATGAATGAACTTGTAACCGCTTGTAGTGTATCTGGTTAATTTGTATTCTCATATCGCGTCTAAAAGCACGTTGTAAACGCGACGCGTGTCGCTTTGTTTACGGATTAAAATGCGTTTGTAAGCTCGCGTTCCTCTGCTGTTTGTCATTGCTATGGCTACATCAGCTCTCCTACACACGTGCTGCGGTCCTGTTTCATAATGGTTCAGCTTTTGCCGCTGTGTGCACTAATACTGAATGTGTGTCGCTGTTTTTACTTATGGTTAAGAATAGAGTAATATGCTGGGAGACCGGGGGGTTAGTTTCGGGGGTGAGGTGTCTGGAATACGGGCGACTCCTGGGAAAAACGAGTGTTGGCAGATATGCTCACGCACACACTATGACTATTTCAATAATGATAAGCCGTTGTGGGCATTCTCTCGCGCTGAATGATGTCGACCAATCACAACAGACTGGGTCATCGGTCCAATCAGCAGTTTAGCATCGCGCTAAGGAGGGGTTTGGGAACAAATGAATCACTGAACGATTCATATAGGAGTCGCTGGGATAATGAGGTAAAAATAAATGCAGATTATAAGACAATGAAAGTGTTTTTTGACTATGCATGCATATAATCCTGTTGATGAAGACCCCCAAAACCAAAATATGACCCTTTTTAATGTATAATAGGGGCTCTTTAAAATGTTTTTTTATTTATTTTTTATTTTTTGTAATATAAAACTGCTTTTATTCTAGCCGAAATAAAACAAATAAGACTTTCCCCAGAAGAAAATTTATAGAAATTACTGTAAAACAATTCCTTGCTCTGTTAAACATCATTCTGAAAAAAAAAAGAAAAAGAAAAAAAAATCACAGGAGAGCAGGTCATTTTGACTTGTATATGCATATAAGCCCATATGCATGCCATATATGCATCCATACACACTGACAGTGCATTGCCAACCATTCCTCCCCTTAATGCCAGCGAATGCAGAAATGTTGCAGCCACAGACATACCCCCACACTAAACTTAACTTTTCATTCCCACAACCCAAATGCTTCAGCCCACTCAGAGAAGTTTTGCCATGCAGCCGCAGCGTTGATATTCCGCATAAACCTCCGAAACGGCCTTTGGCTCGGCGTGACCTTTGCGAGCGCTGGTTGGGTTGCCGAGGGGCCGGGATGCTGACTTTCAGAAGCCCGTCTGTGGGTACAACGCATCTCCAGAGCTGGATAAAGCCTCCACAAAGGGAATAGAATATCTTCATAGATAGCCTCTCTCTCTCTCTCGCACCCAGAATCTAAATCAATCCTCAATTGGCTTCACTCCCGGAAAACTGCCAAAAGCATCTCTGCTGGGCCATGAAACCCCTGGACCGACCGGTGTGAAGAATGGAGACTGAAGGCAGAGGATGGCGCTTTTTTTATGGCTGCGAACTCATCTGAGAGTGGCAATCAGGGTTAACTCTTTGTTTTCAACTGGAAGCCACTCGAGAGGATCCAAACAGATGGATTATCAGCCCATTATGTGGAGGACTGCGGCGGGAGCTGACTTACTTGCTGGAATCTCGCGCTGTTGGAAGAGGAGTTTGGCTTCGGATCAAGTTTTTGCTTTTGGTACGAGAACAGCTCTCGGAAAATCAATACTGCAGACTAATAATCAGACCTCTGCTGAACTTTTAACTGAACAGGTCAAGCGAAATGTAAATTCGGGTTTATTTAGTCACCATCATGTTGCCTCAAACTGTTTGCTGATGTTGATTTCGCACCACTATATCAGTATATTTTTTACTATGGTTTATTGAACTGTGGTTCTGTGCAACCACAGGCAAGATCTTTCCTGCCAGTCTTGATTATTGATTATTGACTGGTTGTTTACATAGGAACTGGATGGCAATTGTGACATAAAACGAATTTTGTAAAATATACACTCACCGGCCACTTTATTAGGTACAACTGTCTAACTGCTGGTTAAGGCAAGTTTCTTATCAGCCAGTCACATGGCAGCAACTCAATGCATTTAGGCATGCAGACACGGTCAAGACGATCTGCTGCAGTTCAAACCGAGCATCAGAATGGGGAAGAAAGGTGATTTAAGGGACATTGAATGTGGCATGGTTGTTGGTACTAGGTATGGGCTGGTATAAGATTCTTACGGTCATGATAACATTGGATAAAAATACCACAATTCTACGATTTGACAATATTGTGATTACTGCTCTAAAATATATTCTTTTTAAATGTCATTTGAATGCTAATGTCTTTTTTCCACTTTGAACACAATGTTTGATTTTGAGAAACGTTTAAAATATTTGGAGCAGTAATTCAAATGAATCATTGACTTTTGCTGTCTTCTATAGTTTCAATAACACACACTCAAAAAAACTATTTTTACTTGTTCAAACTACTTATTTAAAATGAGCTGAAACAACATAATTCTTGAGATTTCATTGTGACAACTTATTTTTTTATGTCTACATAATCTATCTTAATCAATCATACTCTATCTAAATCAATCTACATAAATTTGTTAAAAGTGTTAAGTTTACCTAATCGATTTGTGTTGGGACAACATGAATGACTTGCGTTGAACTCTGCATTTTTTACAGTGCAGATTTCTTTTCAATTTAAAACTATTTTTGGATATCTTTTTTTTAATTTTTTTTTATTATTATTATATATATATATATATTTTTTGCTGTAGATACTGTTGTCCTAAAAACAAACAAACAAACAAACAAACAAAAAAAAAGAAAAATCCTACACATACCTTACCAATTAGTCTACATAAATGTGTATATTCCATACAAAGTATGAAGCTGATCGGTCAGTTCTTGTCACAGTGCACTCATGGCATTCTGTTTGCATCTGGAATGTGCAAGCCACGCACTTCCATTGGAAATAACAAACTTGTGCGATTTCTGGCCGCTGTCATTCGCGATCATCAGTTGATCTTCTTCCACAGACATGCTGGATTCACCTGATATGTTGACAAATGGGTTATGGATCCACTCCTTGGCAGTTTGCAGGTCCTTTACACAGCTTAAACCAGCCTTATCTGGTTAGCTGGTTTTAGCTAGTCGACCAGCCTGGCTTTAGAGGGGTTTTGGCCATTTCCTGGCTGGTTTCCAGTCATTTCCAGCCTGGTCTTAGCTGGTCAGGCTGGAAAATTACCAGCTAAAACCAGCTTGACCAGCCTGGTTTAAGCTGGACATAGCTGGTTTTGGCTGGGCTCCCAGCCTGGCTAGGCTGGTCAAGCTGGTTTTAGCTTTTCATCTCCCAGCCTGGAAATGACTGGAAACCAGCCTGGAAATTGTCAAAACCCCTCTAAAACCAGGCTGGTCGACCAGCTAAAACCAGGTAACCAGCTTAGGCTGGTTTAAGCTGTTTTTTTCAGTAGGGGTGGAGGTAAACCTCACTCCTTATTTCATTCAAAATGAAAGACTTTTCAAAATAAAAGATCTTTCAGACTCAGACTGATAATAAGTAAAACGACAGTAGTTAATGACTTCTTGTGCGGTACTAATTGATCAGTACTGGTAGTGAAAAGGTGCTTTGCTGCTGCAAACTGCAGTACTGCATGTGAACAAACCATAACTGTATATGCCCTAACATTATTTACTACTCTGTAAAAAATGCTGGGTTCTACACAATTCCTTGATATTGTCCCAACACAAATTAAGTTAGCTTTATGTTTTTTTTTTTTGTTTTTTTTTTGTGTTTTTGTTTTTTTTTTACAAATTTAAGTGGATAGAACATAAAACAGTTAAGTTGTCCAAAAAACTTGTTTCGGCTCATTTTAAATAAGTTGTTTGAATAAGCAGCCGTCGTAATTATTTGTGTGGTCTGTAAACTGATATCTTTGCATAAGTAAAAAAATGAAGTCATTATTATTATTTTTGTCTGTTTTTCACATATCGCCCCCATTGACATTGCACCAAGAATTGATGTTTGGCAACAGGAAACACTAAATCCCACAGCGATTCTGCATCAGATGTGACAGTCACACCGGCTTTTCTCCATTTCAGAGCTTTGACTGCCGAACATTATCAGAAAACAATTGAACTTTGGGTCTCTCTCACAAAGCTATCATTGTTTTTGCCCTCAAAACGGATGTGACAGCCAGAGGATTTTTGAGCTGAAGTGCATTCGGGAGAACAAAGGCAGATGGAGAGACGAAGAAGCAGAGAAGAGCACCGGCTGTCCGCATATATCCACGTGCCACAATCTCCAACCTTGAGGGATTGGGGAGGATTTGATTTGCACTGTAGAGAGAGCCTTTAAGGCATTGTCAACATGCCCTCGGGCTCCACAGAGGGCCAGTTTCACCTGTACAACCCCAATGGAAAAACATAGAAGCCTCCACAAAAGACTGCCAGATGTGTCTCCTGAATTACAGCCCTTTATTCCATCAACAACATCTTCAAGAATTCTCTCAGAAGTTCAGCATGAATGCACTTTATTTTTATTATTTTTTATCTTAAGGAGACTAAGGGTGCTTTCACACTTGGTTCAATTGCCTGGACCGTACCCAAGTTCGATTGTCCCCTTTTGGTTTTGGACATGCAGAAAGTGACTCGCGTCTATCTGCCGCAAAAATAATATAAACGTTCAGAACATCACGCGATGTCTGCAGAAGCTGTTTTTGGAGGAGACAAGCAGACATTATCACTGTTTGTACTGGGTCAGTCCCGCTTGTCGTCAAGGTAGATGACATACACAGACATACACACACAAATGAACGTTATGAAAAACGAAAATATCTCTAAAATGCTTATGAAAAAACGCTGTTTGTTTACCTTCAAGCTTTGCTTCAGTTGCTTGGCACGTGTGCATGTGAAGAGGTGCTCCCGTGAGCGCCAGCACACACACATATTATGTACATCTTGACGTCTGAAAATATTCATCCATATGTTACATGGAAGTTGTTTACAGTACTTCTCCATCCACAGAATTTGTAATGTAATCAAATGTGTTAACAGTTAGCTGTGGTTCACGCTTCTGCCTTTGGATGTCTCTGGGAGAAAGCAGCTGCATGAATGCTAAAGCTTTAAATTAAAGTGAAACCATCAACAAAAGCCAACCCTTCTATGTTTACAACTACAAGCGCAGCCGGTTAGAGTTCATTTCTGGTTAATAATTTACCAGTATCTTGGAATGGATGTGTGAATGTTTTTTTATGGAACAATTGAGGAACATTCTCGCCTGTGAAACAGCACTGTTTAAAATTTTCCGTTAAAGTCATTCTGGAAATTTTTCAGATGTTAACCATGAACAACACCAAATGGACAGCCCTGAATTAAATATGAGTGTCACAGCAAAGGGTCTGAATACTTAGGACCATGTGATATTTCATCCTTTCATTCATTTTCTTGTCGGCTTAGTCCCTTTATTAATCCGGGGTCGCCACAGCGGAATCAACCGCCAACTTATCCAGCATATTTTTACGCAGCGGATGCCCTTCCAGCCGCAACCCACCTATACCGCATGTCTTTGGAGTGTGGGGGAAACCGGAGCACCTGGAGGAAACCCACGCAACCACGGGGAGAACATGCAAACTTCACACAGAAATGCCAACTGACCCAGCCGGGGCTCGAACCAGCGACCTTCTTGCTGTGAGGCGAACGTGCTAACCACTACGCCACCGTGGCGCCTGTGATATTTCAGTTTTTTTCTTTTTAATAAATCTGCAAAAAGTCAACAAATCTGTGTTTTTCTGTCAATATGGGGTGCCGAGTGTACATTAATGAGGAAAAAAAATGAACTTGAATGATTTTAGCAAATGGCTGCAATATAGCTAAGAGTGAATAATTTAAGGGGCTCTGACTACTTTTCGTACCCACTGCATACCCTAATAAAAAATGATAGAAACCTCCACAAAACACTGCCAGAAGTGTCTCCAGAATTACAGCCCTTTAATTCATCAACAACATCTTTAAGGATTCTCTCAGAAGTTCGGCATGAATGCACTTTATTTTTTTTTTCTCCCAAGGAGACTAAAAGACGAGGACCTGGCTTGCCAATTGTCACCCTGCTCTTATCGTTTCATAACAGAAAGGCTGTGTAATTGTTTCCAGTTCAGAGATTTTTATCATTTTTGGGCTCAGAATTAGAGGCAGAAATGGAGTGGAACAATTAGACATGCTCTTCCATTTGCATTTAATGAGGTGCGGAGGTCTTTCGCAGGGGTCGGCGGCACTTTCAAAGACACCTCAGTACATCACAGGCCGCGGTTAGCTTGGCGCGTTGACTTCGCCATCACTCACTGTGTTACTGAACTGCGAAACGCCACTAATTGGATGATTTTCCTCCCCATCGCTGTTAAAAAATGGGGGGAAATGAATATTATGCTTTGATTATCACACCTCAACAAAATCTTTTTCAAAATTAAAGGTCCTGTAAAGTGTTGCAAATGTGCATTATTATTTAATTTTTGATGTAATCTCAAGCATAACATGAAGAGAGGGTGGGACGTAGTGAAGCTCCTCCCATTTTAAACAATAAAAGCCAATAATGTTGTGTTCTATCACTGCTGTGCCAGTGAAAGTGGTTGAGCTCAAGCGCATCAAATGTGAAGCCAAAGTCCCATTAAGGCAAGTCATTTCACTCAGCGGTCATCTTTGAAAGCCTCTTGGGCAGTATGCTCAGAATCAGAATCAGAAAGAGCTTTATTGCCAGGTATGTTCACACATACTAGGAGTTTGTTTTGGTGACAGAGCTTCAACAGTGCAATAGAATTACAGAGAGAGGACAAAAAACAGATAATAAATATATTTAAAAATAGAAGTAAGTGTTAAATGCAAATATACAAATGGACAAGTGTATGTACAGGTGTATTACTATATACAACGTTATATGTGCAGCTGTTATGTGCAGATTGGCATGTAAAGTGTGTTGTTAAATAAGTGTATGTGTGTGTCAAAAGTGTATAGCAAGTAGTGATGTTGGTTCCACGATTATTATCATCTAGTGTTCATGAGATGGATTGCCTGAGGGAAGAAACTGTTTCTGTGTCGGGCTGTTCTGGTGCGCAGTGCTCTGTAGCGTCTACCAGAAGGTAACAGTTCAAAGAGGCATTGTGCTGGGTGTGAGGGGTCCAGAGTGATTTTGGCAGCCCTTCTGCTCGCTCTGGATAAGTACAGTTCTTGGAGAGTAGGGAGGGTTGTACCAATGATTCGCTCAGCAGTCCCAACTACTGAAAAAAATGATTCAGTGCTGTTTCCTTGGGTTTACTTAATTTTTTTACGTTAAGTGGCTGTAAACAATTTATTTGGGCTGAATTTAAACAAACAAATTAAGTTGAACATTATTAAATGTAATTTGTTTGTTTAAATTCAGCCCAAATAAATTGTTTACAGCCACTTAACGTAAAAAAATTGAGTAAACCCAAGGAAACAGCATTGAATCATTTTTTTAAGGCAAGGCAAGTTTATTTATATAGCACATTTCATACACAGTGGCAATTCAAAGTGCTTTACATCAACAGAAATAAAATTGAAGTATAAGAAAATAAAAACAAATAATAAAAAACATAAAAACAGATTAAAATGTGTTAAAACAAGTTATAAAAGAATGAAAAGAAAAGAAAGACACAATAGTGCGATCTGTCGGACGTAGCACAGTGCTCATTCAGTAAAGGCACAGCTAAACAGATGTGTTTTCAGTCTTGATTTGAATGTACCTAATGTTGGAGCACATCTGATCATTTCTGGAAGCTGCTTCAAGCAGCGAGGGGCGTAATAGCTGAAAGCAGATTCACCCTGCTTTGACTGAAATCTTGGAGTTTCTAGTTTATATGATCCTAATGATCTGAGTGATCTGTTAGGTTTGTATTCAGTGAGCATATCTGTAATGTATTGGGGTCCTAGGCCATTTAGTGATTTATAGACAAGTAGTAATACTTTAAAATCTATTCTGAATGTAACTGGGAGCCAGTGTAGAGATCTGAGGACAGGTGTGATGTGCTCTGATTACCTGGTTCTGGTCAGAATCCTGGCCGCAGCGTTCTGGATGAGCTGCAACTGTCTGACTGTCTTTTTGGGAAGTCCAGTGAGGAGCCCATTACAGTAATCCACCCTGCTGCTGATAAAAGCATGAACAAGTTTCTCTAAGTCTCCACTGGAAACAAAGCATCTAATTCTTGCAATGTTTTTGAGATGATAGAATGCTGATTTAGTTACTGCTTTGACATGACTGTTGAAACTCAGATCTGACTCCAGACTCATAGTCTGAGTCTGACTCGTAGTCTTCGAAGGTCAGATTTGGTAGCTGAGCTAAACCAGACAGTTATTGAAGTGCAGATGACTGATTCAATGATGGAGGTGTAGAACTGTTTCAGCACCTCCTTTGGGAGGTTGAACTTCCTCAACTAACGAAGAAAGTACAGCCTTTGTTGAGCTTTTTTGACAATGGAGTCAATGTCGGACATTCTGTCTGAATGAGGAAACGTCAAATTCTCCAAAACTGTTTGCCAAGCTTATGATTACATTACATATTTGGAATCACCAATAAAATTAAACTACATCTGTCTCATAAGTTTCGTTTTGTTTATACTATGTGAACTTATATTGTTTCCATGTCACTTCTCTCATGTGTTTGGTTGTGAGATGTAGTTTGTGGACCAAGAGACAACTTTGTCTGTGATTTATTCATTCATTCATTTTCTTTTCGGCTTTGTTCCTTTATTAATGCGGGGTTGCCACAGCGGAATGATCCGCCAACTTATCCAGCACATGTTTTACGCAGCGGATGCCCTTCCAGCTGCAAGCCATCTCTGGGAAACATCCATACACACTCATTCACACTTACACACTATGGACAATTTAGCCTACCCAATTCACCGATACCACATGTTTTGAACTGTGGGGGATGCCTGAGCACCTGTAGGAAACCCACGGGAACACAGGGAGAACATGCAAACTCTACACAGAAACGCCAACTGACCCATCTGAGGCTCAAACCAGCGACCTTCTTGCTGTGATGCGACAACACTACCTACTGCGCCACTGCGTTGTCAGCAATTCTTCCTATTGTAAAATCGTGCAGTGTGAAACCCCCTCGGCATTAGCCTGTGGGGCTCGACATTCAAAATGAAAGCTTTTCGCTTATAATGTCACATTGCTCATCGTCATAAATTAATATAAGGACGCATGACAACTTAGCGGAACTCTGAAAAATAAACCGTGGAACTCTAACCAATGTGAGGAGAGTTCACTCGCACGTGATTTCTTAGCTATGTTGGTCTGTTAGGAAACTTTGCCGTGTTGAGTGTTTTGCGCTATTGACGCGCATGTTCGCACTGCGTTAACCAATCAGTGGCTTGCTCTTGAGGGGGCGTGATTATGATTTAACGCCTATTTTTGGTGTCCTAAGGGAAAATCCTCCTGCCGACACCAACAACAGTTCATCAAACTGGGCTTGGCTCAGTCAGAAGCACCGCTGAAAGCCTCCATCATCCAGGTTAAGTTTCTGGAGGAGTTTAGGAACTCATAGAGCTCGGTGCCCCTCTGAAAGAATCTAGTGGACTCAGATACGGCTCCAAACGAATCGACGCTGTTTTTCAGTCTTCATAAAGCGCATAAACACAGTTATTTTCTCTGTAAAATCCATGTTAACCCATACCTGTCAAAATTGGGATGTGAAAATAAAAGAAAATCCAGTTTATTTATCCCACCACCAAAAAAAAAAAAA
>CAIGQQ010031496.1:2000736-2027057 GCA_903798035.1 Danio albolineatus
TAGTATTGTTATTATTATTATTGTTGTTGTTGTTGTTATTAGTATTAGTATTATTATTATTATTAGTAGTAGTAGTAGTAGTAGTAGTAGTAGTAGTAGTAGTATTGTCATTCATTCATTTTCTTTTCGGCTTAGTCCCTTTTTTAATCCGGGGTCGCCACAGCGGAATGAACCGCCAACTTATCCAGCATTTGTTTTACGCAGGGGATGCCCTTCCAGCCACAATTCATCTCTGGGAAACACATCCATACATTCTCATTCACACACATACACTATGGACAATTTGGCTTACCCAATTCACCTGTACCGCATGTCTTTGGACTGTGGGGGAAACCGGAGCACCCGGAGGAAACCCACGCAACCACAGGGAGAACATGCAAACTCCACACAGAAATGCCAACTGGCCCAGCCGGGGATCGAACCAGCGACCTTCTTGCTGTGAGGCGAACGTGCTACTCACTACGCCACCGTGGCGCCCCAGTAGTATTGTTATTATTATTATTATTATTGTTGTTGTTGTTGTTATTAGTAGTAGTAGTAGTATTGTTATTATTATTATTATTAGTAGTAGTAGTAGTAGTGTTGGTGTTGTTGTTGTTGTTGTTGTTGTTAGTAGTAGTAGTAGTAGTATTGTTATTATTATTATTATTAGTAGTAGTCGTAGTATTGTTATTAGTATTAGTGTTGTTGTTGTTAGTAGTAGTAGTTGTAGTAGTTGTAGTAGTAGTAGTTTTGTTATTATTATTATTATTATTAGTAGTAGTAGTAGTAGTAGTAGTAGTAGTATTGTTATTATTATTAGTATTAGTATTAGTATTAGTAGTAGTGGTAGTAGTAGTAGTAGCAGTAGTAGTAGTAGTATTATTAGTAGTAGTAGTAGCAGTAGTAGTATTATTATTAGTATTGTTATTATTATTAGTAGTAGTAGTGTTGTTGTTGTTGTTGTTGTTGTTGTTGTTGTTGTTATTATTATTATTTGAAAAAATAATTAATAACTTGACTTCTTGTTGATCATTTGCTATAAGAGGTGGCGTATATGAAAGGCAAAGGCCTCTAGATTACGCTTACTTTACCAAAATAAAACATTATCATGCCTTGATTTTTATTTATTTAATTAGGACAGTAAGGTCTGACTTTGCTTAGACTAAAGTCTTGTCACTTAGCAGCAATAATGCACAGTATAGAATATAAAGTCATGCTGCAGTGGATAAAGAGTGAATATTGTGTGTGACTCCCATGAGCTTGGATGAGGACTGCATCCATACATCTCTGCAATGACTCATATAACTTATTAATAAAGTCATCTGGAATGTCAAAGAAAGCATTCTTGCAGGACTCCCAGAGTCCATCAAGATTCTTTGGATTCATCTTCAATGCCTCCTTCTTCATCTTACCCCAGACATGCTCAATAATGTTCATGTCTGGTGACTGGGCTGGCCAATCCTAAAGCATCATGATCTTCTTTGCTTTCAGGAGCTTTGATGTGGAGGCTGAAGTATGAGAAGGAGTGCTATCCTGCTGGAGAATTTGCCCTCTACTGTGGGTTGTAATGTGATGGGCAGCACAAATGTCTTGATACCTCAGGCTGTTGATGTTGCAGACACTCTGCAGATCTCGCGCACGCCCCCATACTGAATGTAACCCCAAACCATGATTTTTCCTTCACCAAACTTGACTGATTTCTGTCAGAACCTTGGGTCTATGTGGGTTCCAATAGGTCTGCTGCAGTATTTGTGATGATTGGGATGCAGATCAACAGATGATTCATCAGAAAAATCCACCTTCTGCCACTTTCCCAATGATCAACTAGAAGTCAAGTTATTGTTGCTCTTACAACAGATCGACAACAAGACTATATATATATAAATATGGTTTTTATTTCAGTTTAATTTTAAGTTTTTAGTTATCATCATAACCCTTCACAATATCACAATAACCCTTCTAACCCATTCCACTAACCACCTTGTCTTTGCTGTTTCTTTACCATAAATGACAATGCAGTGCATGACATTCAGTCATTTTACCTCCCGAGACCCTGAGACTCTCTCCATGACATGCTTCACCTCACCAAATCTATCCTATTTTTCCGTTCCATCAATTGTTGTTCCTCAACTTACTGACCTTCATGCAGAAGTTTCCTTCACGCTACTGTAAATCCTCAAGAGGGCTCACGAGGGGGGAAGAAAAAACACAACGGCAACAACAGAACCCTCATGTATGCTCCGAAAGACAAATGCTGATCTTTAAAACGATCCACTCACTCAATAAGCTCAAACAAGCCAGAAACAGGACGGCTCTGGAAGGCATGGCAGTATTTGGACGGTGGTAATGATCGCTGGTGACCTGTCGCTCCGTCAAGAGGCACTCATGCTTTTTGCTCTGGATGTTTACAGCTCAGCAGGTCTGATCGATATGCCTCTGTTTTCACGCTTCAGCTCTTATCCGTTCACCCTGAATGCCCTGAAGCCCGGACTTCATGCTCTGCAGAGAACAGCCAAAATGTGTGAAGCAAATTAACTGACTGATGGAGGCTAATTCTGTGCTCTTCTTCATATGGGTCTTGTTTTTCAGGCTCAATAACCATCTGTCGAACTGCATCCCAATCATCGATACTGCAGAAGACCTATTGGACCCTGCGTGGACTCAAGATTCTCACAGAAATCAGTCGAGTTTGGTGAAGGAAATATCATGGTTTGGGGTTACACTCATTATTGGGGCGTGCGAGAGATTTGAAGAGTGTCTGCAACATCAACAGCCTGAGGTATCAAGACATTTGTGCTGCCCATTACATTACAAACCACAGGAGAGGGCAAATTCTCCACCAGGATAGCGCTCCTTCTCATACTTCTGCTTCCACATCAAAGCTCCTGAAAGCAAAGAAGGTCAAGGTGCTCCAGGATTGGCCAGCCCAGCCACCAGATATGAACATTATTGAGCATGTCTGGGGTAAGATGAAGAAAGAGGCATTGGAGATGAATCTTAATGAACTCTGGGAGTCCTGCAGGAACGCTTTCTTTGCCATTCCAGATGACTTTATTAATAAGTTATTTGAGTCATTGCCGAGATATATGGGTGCAGTCCTCCTCCAAGCTCATGGGAGTCATACACAATATTCATTCTCTTTCCACTGCAGCATGACTTTATTTTCTATACTGGACACTAGGGATGGGCGGATCGATCCTGAAGTATCGATATTTTCGATACTGGAAATGTTTCAAAAGGATCGATCCTTAAGTAAAAGTATCGATCTTTTCTGGGGGTTTTCTTACTGTGTAAAATATCTCAATAATTATAGCACCACATATTATATAAATATTTACTTAAATAGGAACACGAATGGGAACTATAATATCCTTCCGCTGTATCTCCGCTAATGGGTCAGCGTTAGCTCACGGCTCAGTAGTACAGACACCACACACACACCCAGCGCAGGTTGTAAAACTTTGGTAGAATCCTTTAAGAAATCCGGTCATTATGCAGCGACCAAGTGGGAATTATTTTATAAAAAAGTAAAGATCAAGTCGAGTTCAATACAGACAGCCAGTTTATATTAAGTTTTACCTGAGATATGTTCATATGAAAATACAGATGCACACACTGTAAATATAATATGCTAAGGGGGAATCATTATATATGATTCTTTGTAATATTAATATGCCAAAGCTAAGGGGGAATCCTAACTCTGTAATTTATGTAATTTGCGTAAATTGGCATATATCAGATTTCTGTTACATTTCACAGGGTTCAGAGTAATAGACTGTAGCCTACTCAAGTAAAGACATTTAGATTTTTTTGTCGTTTAGTTTAAATAGTTTTAAATAAACTTGTTTATCAAATAAAATACAAAGTTTAGGTACACATAATAACTGGGAGAGATGTACTTTTTTAATTAAACAAGGTTTCTGCAGTGTATTATTTTTCGTCATATATGGTGCCATGCAATTTTAGTTCTGTTATTTAAATAAATGTAAAAAGGAATCATGTGTTTTGTGTTTAATTGATTAATAATAATAATAATGATGATGATGATGAAAATAATTATAATAAAGGTGATAACCATTTTTTTAATCACTATAAAATATTTAATTAAAGTATTGGTATCAATATCGATGAAATACTTGGTATCGGATCGGAAACCAAAATATTGGTATCGCCCATCCCTACTGGACATTATTAATGTTAAGTAACAAGAGTTTTGTCTAAGCAAAGTCAGACCTTACTGTCCTAATTAAATCATTCAAAATCAAGGCATGATCATATTTTATTTGGGTAAAATAAGTGTAATCTAGAGGCTTTGCCTTTCATATATGCCACTTCTGAAACCAAATGATCAACTAGAAGTCATTTTATTACTTGTTGTTCCTAAGACTTTTATCAGGTTGTGTATGCTTAAAATGTTGATCAAAGGGTTACTTTACCTAAAAATGAAGATTTACTCACTATTTACTATTCTTCAAGTGGTTCAAGAGTTCTTTTAAAGGGGCGGTCCACTACAATATTATATTTTAAAATTTAGTTGATGTGTAATGTAGCCGTGTGAACATAAACAACATCTCTTAATGTAAGACGCTCAAAGTTCAATGCGAGTTATCTTAGCAAAACCTACAGCGAATGAAGTTTGAGGACTACAAAAAATACATCCTGATTAATAATGTCATAAACCTATCAGGTTACAAGTATATACCCCGCGTGGTGAAGGAGCGTGGCCAGATGTGCTGTAATGTTATAGCAGGACGATTTCTGGTGACATGAAGCCGATCTACGAATCTCAGCACATTATGTTAGCTGACCAATCAGAGCCCCTTGAGGGCAGGCTTTTTGAGGAGCTAGGAAATATGACAGTGGTTTTCACATTAGCTGAGTAGATGTTTATAATCAAAGTAAGATATATGAAAAAAACAATGTGATTTTTTCACAAATGAAGCATGAGCACACATTGCTTTACACCCCATAAACAAAATCAAGCTTTAAAAATAAAATCTGCATCACGCCTTTAATTTGTCGAACACAAAAGAAGATTTTTTGAAGAAAGCTGAAATTGGTAACCATTGACTTCCATAGCAAGAAGAACAAATGCTTAAACATTTAAATAAGTTAAAATATTGTTGTTGTTATTAGTATTATTATTATTTTGTTTGGTTGGTTCTTGAAAAACATTATCCACATATCTTTTTTTTTTACAACGTAGTAAAATAACTTATTTACAGTTACACTCATTAAACTCAACTGTTCGTTTCATCCATTTGACCCAAAAATGGGTTGAAACCACCATTAGAGTGCAGTAATATACGAGTTCATCGCCATTAGATTTTGAACAACAAAAACTACACTTTCAGTAATGGAGGATGAGTCTTTCTCTGCTCCTTCTGAAAGGCTTCTCCAGACTGAAAGTGGCAGGGCTTTCTCAAGGTCACGCTTACAGTGCATTTCCTTCTCTTTACGCTGCGGCATTAACACCAATCAGGCCATTTGGGATCAAAAGCATCCCGGGATTACATAACACCTCTTTACCCGACAGCAAAGGTGAAGTCACCCGCGGCGCGCGGCGTCAATGTGAACGTAAGTGTTTTATTGCAGAGCTAAACTGAGTGACAGATCACCTGCGCTGCTGTGTGGGCTTTTCTGATGTCCCGTTTCATTATCATTAAGAGAGAAGCAGACTGCGCTCTCTTTATTTTACACGCGACACTCCCGACAGCTGGGAAGAAATGAAGAGAAAGTAACTCTGCTGGGAAACGCTCAGGATCTGCTGACTTTGTCATTGCAATGTGCTTTTTTGTTTTTTCTGCCCCCTATTTTCAGCTTTTTGCTAAACTATATTACATTTCCAGGGTTGCTTGGAAATTTTGAAGTTGTAGAATAATGAAAAACACACAGTAAATTCACACATCATGCTGGTACACTGAACTGAACTAAACTGAAAATCTCAATATTAGCTTTTAGTATTTTAACCAAGTGGCAACCTCCCGCTCTCCCTCATGAAGCTAATACGGAAGAAACTGAAACTGCAATTTATCTAATTATGCTAGTCCTGGCTCCATAATAGAGCACATTTCTACCGAGCCCAATGTTAAAATGGCCGACTTTACAGCAGCAAAAAATGTGTTTACAGCCTGGTCCAAAGAACAATTTTGGTGCATTTAGCTACACACCAAAAAATCCGGGGTTATTTTTCTACCCAAATGTTAGGTTGAGATATTTGAGTAATTTTGGGGGGTTATTTTCAGAGTCTTGGGTAGTTTTGGGGTTGTGCTGTGTAACCCAAACTTGGGTTATTTTCTGGGTAATAATTTCTAAGACTTGAATCAATGCAGGCGCCACGGTGGCGTAGTGAGTAGCACGTTCGCCTCACAGCAAGAAGGTCGCTGGTTCAAGCCCCGGCTGGGTCAGTTGGCATTTCTGTGTGGAGTTTGGATGTTCTCCCCATGGTTGTGTGGGTTTCCATCCGGGTGCTCCGGTTTCCCCCACAAGTCCAAAGACATGTGGTATAGGTGAATTGGGTAAGCTAAATTGTCTGTAGTCTATGAGTGTGTATGGATGTTTCCCAGAGATGGGTTGCGGCTGGAAGGGCATCCGCTGTGTAAAAAAATATATGCTTCCTTTATTGATTCCGCTGTGGCGACCCCAGATTAATAAAGGGACTAAGCTGACAAGAAAATGAATGAATGAATGAATCAATGCATCCCTAGCACCACACAGGCACATCAACCCAGCTCCTTGGGTCAAATCAACTCCCAGCAGGGGCTGACTGTGATGCCACATAAATATATTATTATTATAAATGTTTACGAGCAACCCATAAATATGAAACGAATTGTTTCGAATGCAGTTCACAATTTGTGTTTAGTTTTGTATGATCTCTGAGGTAAAGTGTATTTACAAAGTGTGATGTGCTGAACAAATGTAGTGGAACAAAAAATGAATAAAGCTACTACAATGTTCATCTGTTTTTTTTATGTGTTTAATGATTTTAAAAGAAAGCTAAAAATTAAATTAGAAAATGTAACCTATTTAAGTCAAACTAACCTGTTATTTAAGTAAAAATAAGCAATTATTGGGTAGAAAAATAAATAAATAAATTTATTGGGTTAAATATAACAACCCAATCACTTGGGCTAATTTACCCCTGATGTGTTCTGTCATATATTTACCCAGCAATAGGATTAAAAACAACCCAATTTGGGTAGTTTTTAACACTGTTTTTTAGAGTGTAATATTACCGTTCATGACAACTGTGAGGGGGTGAATTTTTTTTATAACTCATCCGCTTCGTTTTTATTAAGTCTGCATAATTAAAGGCGTGGCCGGCGCATCCATAGAGGCAACCTAGGCGGCCGACAGAATAGTGAGCAAACCCCCCGGTCCTCACTTTAATCCGCGAACTGGTCACTTTCTTCTAAATGTACTCAGTGCCAGATGATGTGGCAAGCTGTCAAAGACAGCCCATTCCGCTCTAAGTTGATTCCAAGCACCCTCAAATGTTTTATTAAGTTTGACGTGTTTCCCCCCTACACGCAACTTTTCTAAAGCGTCTGCTTCACGTTGCTGTATCAGAATCCTTGCTTGAGAAATACAGTCATACTTTAAGAACCGTAGTCCTGCGTGGTGATGATTTGAAGGGAGTGCGCTGTACTGCGCGCTCTCTCTCTGTCTGTGTGTGTGTGTATGTGTGTGTGTGTGTGTGTGCGTGTGTGTTGTCACTCAATAATGTCAACAGACTGGCCTATCTAACTGGCTAAATGTTAAGTAGGACTAAGCAAAATTGTTTCTACTTTATAATTAATGTTCTCAACTCGCAAAACAACTTTACAATGAAAACAATTGTTTGTATTCAATACTTTATTTATTTATTTTATTTCTTCCAATTTCCATATTTGCAATGTCTGTATTTTGGATTTTTTTTGTAGTTCACTTAGAATCCAACATGGAAATAATTTTTGTTTGTTATTTCCATTGATTGTTTTAAAATTCAAATGGCACTTACATGCCTGTGTTTTTATTTCTGTAATAAATACGGCTTTTCGTGATTAATCATGACTAATCACAGACAAAAGTGTGATTAATTAGTTAATTTTTTTAATCAATTGACAGCCATAAATATATATATATATATATATGCGTATATATTTTTTTTTAACAAACGTTACAACTCGGGTGCGCTGTTGATTTCTGCGCAGGAGGTAGATGCGGGACTTGAACGGTGGCAGTTGCAACAAGCAGCTGCGTCAGTAGTAGTACACATGATGGAAGGAAAAGAGTCAGGTTGTGCTTCGGCAAAGAAAAAATATGTACATCTAAATTTACTAATAGCTGGACGAAAGAATTCAGGTGTTTGTCTAGAAGCCACCTTGACGACGCCCACGCTTTCTGCAAGGTGTGTTGTATTGATTGTAATGTCGGACACGGTGGGGAAAACCACATCACTCAGCATGTGAAATCACAACCGCACTAAAATTGTAAATTATGTTAAAATTAATGATTATGTTAAATTCCTTAGAGAGTTTATTGTTATCGCTTCGCTTTACAAAACCTCATTGTGTCACCAGGAGCCATGGATATTGCTTTGGGCTCATTTGTATGTTCATTTTATTATTTGTATTTTTAATCTGAAAAACCATCACCTTTCTACTAAAGAAAAAACGCATAACTGTAAACAAACTGGAATTTTTTTACTTAATACTGTATGTTACGATGTTAAAGGCTCGTACACACCGGGACGCTTTTCGTTTGCGTTTATCGTCATCGTTTTTCAAGACGTTTTACAGCATTCAAGCCCAATCGATTTTCTCTGGCGTCAAGCAGAAGAGCATGCAAAATCACTCCTTGACGTTAGATGTTACACATGGTGGTGCCAAGCTTCTGACACCGTTTGTTACACAGAAGAAGAAAAGAGAGAGTTTACACGCTTGTTGTTGCGATCGACAAAGCATGGATGGTTCAAGTAGCAGTTCTAGCGGTGAAGAAATGATTATTGTTCACCAGTGCAGTAAGCAGCTCCACGTTCATATCGCCTCTGGGCATCTTCTTCAATGTGCGCTCTCATTGAAAGTTTTGCGCTTGAGCGCCTCCAAGGGGTGTTTACCGTAACTTCAGCGGCTCTGTGCACTTGAACAAAAGTCGCAATCTGATTGGTGGAGAAGGTTTTAACGAGCATGAGCCATTTCTTTAAAAATGACGCTTTTACGCCTGCCGTTTTGCGCGTTGGTGTGCACGATCACATTGACGCCCTTTATTTAGTCACGAGGCGTCAAACGTCGACCGAAAATGCGAGCAAAAAACGTCTCGGTGTGCACGGGCCTTAAGAGTCACAATAAAACATAAAAAAAATGTATATAAGAAAATTATTTTATGTAAAAAAAAACATACCAACAATATTGGGATCCCAACTGTTCATACCGCCCTGTATCATGCGTTTTAAAGATGAAATGCAGCCATACGTACCTCTGGCTACATAATTCGCAATCTCCAGAAATGTATACAGGGCTACGTTTTCACAATGAGCCTGTGTTGGTATATTTGGGCTGGTTTCTGCAGTTTCAGAAGCACCACTGTTCATTTCGCAATTCATCAGAGACAATCCTCCGTTACATTAATCCCATCACACTAACACAGTTTCCCATGATGAATCTTTCCGCTCTTTAACATTTCTTTACCTGAGTATAAACACGGGAAAACAGGCATTATTTAGTAAGGCGCTGGATGAATGTTTCGCAGGAGCTTCATCACTCTTGATCCACAAAGATCTGCTTATGCGCGCAGTGCATGCTGGGAGTCGGAGGGAAGCCATTAATGTGAGCAGCGCTAATAAAGATGGACCAGTTTCGGACGTGTTTAGCTGCGTGCGAGAGAGATATTCGTGTGGAAATATATAAATAATCTGGCAGTTGGTTTTAAATCAGTCCTCAGCGACGGTGCGGTACTGTATGTGGAGCAGCTGGTACGGGAATGGAATTACATTCATCAAGCTGTGAGCGAGTTGTGTGGAAACAGCCCACTGTTAGCGCTGATCATTAGGATTAGAAGGTTCATATGCAGACTACTGAACACACACGCATAGACAATACACACACGCATATATATTCAAAATATCAATGATCCTAAAAGCCACCAACGACTCTTAAATACTAATGATTTGTCAATAAAGCGATATTTAATTTAGTCATGAAAAATTAATCGGTAACAAATTATGAAAGTACAATTATTAAGCACATTATAAATGTACTTAGGTGACATGGTGGCGCAGTAGGTAGTGCTGTCGCCTCACAGCAAGAAGGTCGCTGGTTCGAGCCTCGGCTGGGTCAATTGGCAGTTCTGTGTGGAGTTTGCATGTTCTCCCCGTGGTTGCGTGGGTTTCCTCCGGGTGCTCCGGTTTCCCCCACAGTCCAAAGACATGCGGTACAGGTGAATTGGGTAAGGCTAAATTGTCCGTAGTGTATGTGTGTGAATGAGAATGTATGGATGTTTCCCAGAGATAGGTTGCGGCTGGAAGGGCATCCGCTGCGTAAAACAAATGCTGGATAAGTTGGCGGTTCATTCCGCTGTAGCGACCCCTGATTAATAAAGGGACTAAGCTGAAAAGAAAATGAATGAATAAATGTACTTATAAGCAGTGGTGGAAAGAGTACTAACAAATCATACTCAAGTAAAACTACCATTACTTGCCCAAAAATGTAGTGTTAGTAAAGTAAAAGTATCTGCTGTAAATATTACTCAGAGTATGAGTAAAAAGTAGACCTTTAAAAAGTAATCAAGAGTAGTGAGTAGTGAGTATTACACTGTAGAAAAGTTGATACGTTTACAGAATGTTACGTTTACACATCCCTGCACAAACAACATGTAGTGTATTTAGGGATCTTCCTATTTTCGTTCGTTCCTTCCAACCTTCCTTCAATTATTTGTTTGTTCTCTCCTTCCTTCATTCATTAGTTTGTTCGCTCATTTCTTCGTTCACTCGTTCGTTTGTTCATATTTTTGTTTCTTCCTACATTAGGTCCTTTTGTTCATTCATTCGTTCTTTCCTTCCTTAGTTTGTTCAGTCCTTCCTTGAATTCTTCCTTCATTAGTTTGGTCCTTCTTTCCTCCCTTCATTTGTTCGCTCATTCTTTATTCCATATTTTTGTTCCTTCCTTCATTAGGTCCTTTGATCATTTGTTCGTTCCTTCCTTCTTTCCTTCCTTAGTTTGTTTAGTCCTTCCTTGAATCCTTCCTTCATTTATTTGGTTCTTCGATCCTTCCTTCCATTCCTTGGTTGGTCCTTCCTTTTATTTGACCCTTCCTTCCATTCTTCATTCGTTCCATTTAGTGATTGTTTAAGGCTGTTTGGTGATTTCAGTCCTCATACAGTCGACATCCATCATTTTCAGTCACATGCAGTCTATAAACAGTCTCTGGATCATTGCGTGTACAGATTTTAGACATCTTCTTGGATATTTTTAATGTTTCCTAAAGGTTTGCTGCATTTAAAAAGCACCCATGACTTGAGGTTGTTCAGTATGATGTGATTTACTTTCTATGTGTGATTTAATTGGACAGGAATCACAGGACTGATCTTTCTACTTTAGACAATGACCATAAACAAGACAGAAATACAGTAGTGACTGCAGGTTGAAGGACAGTATTGGAGTAAAAGCACCGATACTGCACTAAACATGTGCTCAAGGGAAAGTAAAAGTCCACATTTATAAAACTACTCAGTATATTACAATTCCTGAAAAAAACTACTCAATTACAGTAGTGCAGAGTATTTGTAATTAGTTACTTTACACCACTGGTTATAAGTAGGCCCACATAGAATCTGCACACGCAGATTTCCGCAGATTTTTAGCCCATCATTGATTTTGTTTATTTACTCCTGTAAATGTGTGTAAATGTATATTTATTCAGTTTTCAAATTAATTTCAGTAATTATACTGACTAATATGAAAATATTCATATGATTTATTTACAATACAGTTTGTAAAGTCATATTTTCTGTCTTTTAGTAGATATTTTATACAAGAGTCTTGCTTTGTTTACCAAATAAAGTGGATCTAATTGGATTTGCATTGTAAACATTTCACAAAAGTTAAAAAGGTATTATTTTTTTATTTCATATATTAAGGTTTTATGATACTCCCAAAATCATTCCACATAAATCTGCAGATTTTTAACTTAATACTCCGCAGAAATAGCAAAAAATGTCCGCAGATTCCGTCTGGCCCTACTTATGTCAATAATAGAGCATTTGAAGCTGCAGGTATAAACTGTTTACTAACGCCTATTAATGCAGAAACGAATGATTAAAAAATTATAATATCACTATTTACTAATGCTTAATAGATCATTCATAGCGTGTAGTTATTATATAGTGTTACCGAAATGTTTATTTCAATAGTTTATTAATCATGTACTAACTCATTCTGAATGATCCTAAAAGCCACCAACTACTCCTAAATACAAATGGTTTGTAAATAATGAGAAAAAACATGGCTTGCTTTCCCGCAGTGCCTTTTGTGTTCAGCTTTTCCAGCTTTTTGGCGTTCTGTAACTCACCTTAATGGAGTCTCAGTCGCGGCAACAAGCCCGAGGACAATGCAGCACAACAGCTTCTGTTCATGACCCAGCAAAAGTTCTGGAGCACCAGCCGATGTACAATTTATGGGCAGAGCAGTGCCATACGCTTTTAAGTTCAATGGCATTCTGCGGTTTGAACTTTCTCCCCCAGCGGCGGTGCTCGGGCATTGTGCTGCGGCTCAAAAAAAATTCAATCCCGCTTTCTTTCATCCGACTTGGGCCACCTGGGGAATCACTGAGCGCTTGCATGAAAATGAACATTTACAGAAGAGTATTAAGACTCCACGTTTTCCCTCATTTTTATGGATTGCTTAGTTAAGGATAAACAACTTTAAATGATTCGATTTGGGGCCAAGCTTGAAATGGCACCACGCAGGTCTACAATAAATGATGGCATCTTCATTCACACATAATTATCTGCTAGAACGGGGACTATTAGAGTGCAGTGATGGATAAAAATTGATACGAGCCGTGATGAGGAATGAGGAAAAGTACTTTAATATAGCCTCTTCGATGGGATTCAGGTGGGCTTTCGGAAATGTATAAACGTGATTGAACAGATGAGATTTATTTAAGAAGACGCACAAGTCATGCTGATGAAAATGATTTAGTTTAATGTATTTAAAGACATGTTCATTTTAAAATGTATTTAAATCAGGCATCATTTTCTTTCTGAAGCTATTTTCAATGAATTCACTAAAATTATGTTACAAATTAGGAAAGCAAATGTATGTACTTTTTGTTTCATCTTGACATAATTGAAAGTCAATTTCCATTACAACTGAAACACAAATATTTGATGAAAGACTTTATTTGAAAAGTTCTCTTTGGCACTAAATTAAATTAAATAAAATGTTCAATCTGCAAAAGAATGAAAGCTCAATAAATTAAGTCTAAATAGAAATAACTTAGAAAAAAAACTAATAAAACCACATGAAATTAAACAACATTCAATCTAAAACTCCAAGCCGTGATGAGGAATGAGTAAAAGTATTTTAATATAGCCTCTACGATGGGATTCTGGTGGGCTTTCGGAAATGTATAAACGTGATTGAACAGATGAGATTTATTTAAGAAGACACACAAGTCATGCTGATGAAAATGATTTTGTTTAATGTATTTAAAGACATGTTCATGTTAGAGACCTTGTGGTGATTATTCATTCATTCATTTTCTTTTCGGCTTAGTCCCTTTATTAATCCGGGGTCGCCACAGCGGAATGAACCGCCAACTTATCCGGCATTTGTTTTACGCAGCGGATGCCCTTCCAGCCGCAACCCATCTCTGGGAAACACATTCATACATTCTCATTCACACACATACACTATGGACAATTTAGCTTACCCAATTCACCTGTACCGCATGTCTTTGGACTGTGGGGGAAACCGGAGCACCCGGAGGAAACCCACGCAACCACGGGGAGAACATGCAAACTCCACACAGAAATGCCAACTGGCCCAACCGGGACCTGCCCCAACCGGGGATCGAACCAGCGACCTTCTTGCTGTGAGGCGAACGTGCTACTCACGCGCCACCGTGGCGCCCTGTGGTGATTATTACAGTGCATTATTAATTTATTAAAGCGCAGGCATCATTATCTTTAATCTGAAACTATTTTAAATGAATTCACTGAAATTATGTTGCTAATTAGGAAAGCAAATGTATGTACTTTTTGTTTGGTCTTGACATAAATGAAAGTCAATTTCCATTAAAACTGAAACAAAAGTCTTTAATGAAAGACTTTATTTGAAAAGTTCTCTTTGGCACTAAATTAAATTAAATAAATTGTTCAATCTGCAAACAAAAATGAAAGCTGAATAAATTAAGTCTAAATAGAAATAACATTAAAAAACACTAATAAAATCACTTGAAATTGACACTAAAACAAAACAACGTTCAATCTAAAAACTCCAGGCCGTGAGGAGGAATGAGTAAAAGTATTTTAATATACAGTAGCCTCTTCGATGGGATTCAGGTGGGCTTTCGGAAATGTGTAAATTGAACAGATGAGATTTATTTAAGAAGACGCGCAATTGAAAATTATTTCGTTTAATGTATTTAAATACATTTTCATGTTAGAGACCTTGTGGTGATTATTGCAGTGCATTTTTTATTTATTAAAATGCAGGCATCATTATCTTTAATCTGAAACTATTTTAAATGAATTCACTGAAATTATGTTGCTAATTAGGAAAGCAAATGTATGTACTTTTTGTTTCATCTTGACATAAATGAAAGTCAATTTCCATTAAAACTGAAACACAAATATTTGATGAAAGACTTTATTTGAAAAGTTCTCTTTGGCACTAAATTACATTAAATAATTTGTTCAATCTGCAAAATAATGAAAGCTGAATAAATTCAGTCTAAATAGAAATAACATTAAAATATTGACACCAAAACAAAACAACATTCAATCTAAAACTCCAGGCCGTAAGGAGGAATGAGTAAAAGTATTTTAATATAGCCTCTTCGATGGGATTCAGGTGGGTTTTCGGAAATGTATAAACGTGATTGAACAGATGAGATTTATTTAAGAAGACTCACAAGTCATGCTGATGAAAATGATTTCGTTTAATGTATTTAAAGACATGTTCATTTTAAAATGTATTTAAATCGTATTTAAATCAGGCATCATTTTCTTTCTGAAGCTATTTTAAATTAATTCACTGAAATTATGTTGCTAATTAGGAAAGCAAATGTATGTACTTTTTGTTTCATCTTGACATAATTGAAAGTCAATTTCCATTAAAACTGAAACACAAATATTTGATGAAAGACTTTATTTGAAAAGTTCTCTTTGGCATTAAATTAAATATAAAAAAAATTGTTCAATCTGCAAAAGAATGAAAACTGAATAAATTAAGTCTAAATAGAAATAACTTATAAAAAACAAAAAACACTAATAAAATCACATGAAATTGACACTAAAACAAAACAACGTTCAATCTAAAAACTCCAGGCCATGATGAGGAATGAGTAAAAGTATTTTAATATAGCCTCTTCAATGGGATTCAGGTGGGCTTTTGGAAATGTGTAAATTGAACAGATGAGATTTATTTAAGAGGACGCACAATTGAAAATTATTTCGTTTAATGTATTTAAATACATTTTCATGATAAAGACCTTGTGGTGATTATTGCAGTGCATTATTTATTTATTGAAACGCAGGCATCATTATCTTTAATCTGAAACTATTTTAAATGAATTCACTGAAATTATGTTGCTAATTAGGAAAGCAAATGTAAGTACTTTTTGTTTCATCTTGACATAAATGAAAGTCAATTTCCATTAAAACTGAAACAAAAGTCTTTAATGAAAGACTTTATTTGAAAAGTTGCCTTTGGAACTAAATTAAATTAAATATTTTTTTTAATCTGCAAAAATAATAATAATAATAATAATAATGCTGAATAAATTAAGTCTAAATAGAAATAACTTATAAAAAACACTAATAAAAGCACATAAAAATTGACACCAAAACAAAACAACATTCAATCTAAAACTCCAGGCCGTGATGAGGAATGAGTAAAAGTACTTTAATATAGCCTCTTCGATGGGATTCAGGTGGGCTTTCGGAAATGTATAAACGTGATTGAACAGATGAGATTTATTTAAGAAGACGCACAAGTGAAAATGATTTAGTTTAATGTGTTTAAATCAACGCTATTCTAACGGCAATACGTAACTTTTGATTTAGTGGCTAATTCGTATGATTTCGTACAATCTAATTCATACAATTTTGTACGATTTGCTCATCAACCAATGACGGTTGGGTTTAGGGGTGGGGTTGGGTGCCACGCCTCCTTTTTTAATCTGTACATTTTCGTACGACTGAACTCATACGAATTCGTACGAATTAGCCACTAAACTGGCAAAACGTAAAATGCTTATGTTTTCTCGTGAGATTTAGAGACCTTGTGGTGATTATTGCAGTGCATTATTTATTTATTTTAACACAGGCATCATTTTCTTTTCTTTAATCCAAAATAATTTTAAATAAATTCACTAAAATTATGTTGCTAATTAGGAAAGCAAATGTATGTACTTTGTGACATAATTGAAAGTCAATTTCCATTAAAACTGAAACACAAATATTTGATGAAAGACTTTATTTGAAAAGTTCTTAGTGGCTCTAAATTAAATTAAATAAATTGTTAAATCTGCAAAAGAATGAAAGCTGAATAAATTAAGTCTAAATAGAAATCACTTATTAAAAACACAAATAAAAGCATGAAATTGACACTAAAACAAAACAACATTAAATCTAAAAACTTCGATGGCGTAGTGAGTAGCAAGTTCACCTCACAGCAAGAACGTCGCTGGTTCGAGCATCGGCTGAGTCAGTTGGCTTTTTTGTGTGGAGTTTGCATGTTCTCCCCATGGTTGCGTGGGTTGCCAACTGACTCAGCCAAGGCTCGAACCAGCGACCTTCTTGCTGTGAGGCGAACGTTACCCACTGCACCACCGTGGCGCCATTATTATATCATATTATATACTATTATTATATATACTTATATATTTTTATTAATAAACATACAACATACAGTAAACATCGAACAGATGAAAAAATATATAAAACGTATATATATTTAAATCTACTGTCAAATGTTCAGTCAGTAGTGAGTCCCCGTGTGCTTCACTTCGCTGTAGATCCTATAAGACTCTAAGTGGTCCGTTTATAAGGCAGTGTTTCCGTCAGACAGTGAAGCATCTCAAAGGTTTTGCTCTTCTGTAATTCATGTGTTTCTGTCAGTGAAGGGCAGAAGGGTCACTTTCAGAGGCTTAACAAAGAGCCACGGTGGAGCAGATCAAAGCGCTGGGCTAATTAAAGGGCCGATCTGCTGCTAATGTGAAAAACACAAACCAGAGGGGGAGAAATTTAGGAAACGGCCAGGGATTGTTCAACCCTGCATCAGACAGAATTGCATTTCAGATCAGAGTTGACTTTTGGTTGCACGCAGGATTCAAACAGGTCAGAAATGTCTTTTTGTCCCGAACAAAGCCATTATCGTCTCTCATTCCCGCCTGGTCCTCTCTGTGGACCGTGATGGCAGAGTGTCTAATTAAAGCGGAGCTCTGGATCACGCCGGCACCCTCAGCTCTTTTAGCGGCTCCATGTTAATTGTAACCTGCTCTCCGTGTCACGGTTTCATCTTTTTCTCCGTATGTCTGAGTGTGGAATGAGGTCGACGTCTGACTGCAAGTTTTCACAACATGGTTCAAGGCCAAAGTATTCGAATAAACAAAGCAGAAAAGATAAAAGTGATTAGAAGAGACACGGGAACCTATGATTTTATGTGTTTCTATTATTTAAGGATGGATTTTATTCAACCCTGCTACATTCTGAAAAAGTACCCGATATACATTTCTGGAGAGTGACAAATATTTCAGTTCAATTCAAGTCACCTTTATTTGTATAGAGCTTTTGCAATGTAGATTGTGCCAAAGCAGCTTTATATAGAAGGTTATAGTAAATTGAAACAGTGTCAGTCCAGTGTTCAGTGTTGGATATCGTGGAATATCAAAATCAACTGAAGGTGGTATAGATCTTTCTCTTATCTGGCACCTAAACTCTTGAACAGCCTTCCTAGCACAGTTCGGGAAGCAGACACACTCTGTCAGTTTAAAACTAGATTAAAGACACATCTCTTTACATTAGCATACACATAAAACACAAATGCTTTGGAATCCAAATCCTTTAAAGGATTTTTAGTCTGCATTATTTAGGGCAGGGGTGTCCAAACTTTTTGCAAAGAGGGCCAAATTTGATAAAGTGAAGATGCCCGGGGGCCAATAGTTCCTTCTGACATTTTTTTCACCACAAAAGTTACATAAAAAAAAATACACACTGTTATAAAAGTATTTTCATTGTCACAATTACCTTTATTTTTCAAATGGCAATATAACCAAATATAAGCCACTCAGGCATGAACAACTCTAAACACAATTATGCCTTTCTTTCATATCTGGAGAGTCAGATAAAATTGAACAAACTGTATAGAATACCTTACATATCTATGAGTTTGATATCTATCTTTACCTCGTAAACATTGTAAACAAGGGTTATAAGTAATGCAAAGTGCTCTGTTATCATTAAAGTTTAAAACAAGTAAATTTTCCTCTTGTCTTCTACAAGATCTTTCAGGAAGGCAAAGTTTGCATAACAACTACAGGAAGATTATACCTTATAATTCCCACAACTGGGAAAATCACCTGCCACCACAAGAAATAATCACCTATGTAAACATAATAAACTATGAGTTAGATCTACAGTTATTTAAGAGTTTAATGAATTGTGTTTACTTTAGTGCATTGCATTAGTTTGCTTTAGGCTTTACTGTTACATAACTCTTCATTTGCACACCAATATTGTCCTGTGGGAAACTGTCCATGACCTCTTTCAAAGCTGGGAAGTGCGCGGTGCAGGGCTCTGTTAGGGACAAGTGTATGGTGGCAAATCAATGGCAAAATTAATCGAGCGCAGCGGTGATGTTTACGCGCGAGGAGAAAATGAATCGCGCCTAAGAGCAAGGAACTAAGATTACAGACCTAAGCGCGAGGAAACTACAGCTCGCGCGCGCACTGAACTGACCCACCGCGAGGAAACGGGCCTCGCGCGCACACATCTTCATCTGTGCGTGCGCGTGATCAGTTCTCTCCGCTCGCGCGAAATTTTTTCGATTTTTGTCAGTCTTGGGGCGGGCCTTGGTTTACTTGTTATCTCTAACGCGGTTACTCTCCCTTGGTTTATTTATTCTAACAGAGCTAGCGAGCCATAAATAACACATTATGAGATGGAATCTGCGGGCCGTATGAAATATGACTGCGGGCTGTGATTGGCCCGCGGGCCGGACTTTGGACATGCCTGATTTAGGGCAACCGGAGCCGGGAACACTTCCCAAAAGACATTATAATGTGAGCGGCATCTGTGCTCATGTTAGTTTGTTTTTTATTATTCCCGAGGTTTCCATAATCCTGGACCCGGTCATATCCTGAGCAGCTGCTGTGGTGGTCATGGAGGAGTGGAGAGCATGAGACCGATCCCTTTAAGACGATCCCTGTGACAGACAAGTCCTCGCATTGTTCCTGAAGCGCCAGCCTGTTCACCAGCCGGTGACCCACCTGTGGTCTCTACGTGATGGATGTCCAGCGTTCTCCACCCCCGGCGCCTAGACTGCAGCTCTGCACAAGACGTCTGGCCATAGGAGAAAGGGTCGTGCCCAACTGAGCCTGGTTTCTCCCGAGTTTTTTTAATTCTTCACTTTCGCCAATTGGTGAAGTTTTTTCCGCGCCGCTGTCGCCACTGGCTTGCATGGTTCGAGACTTGTAGGGCTGCGCATCGATGGATTATTCTTCAGTGTTTGGACTCTCAGCAGTGATTATAAACCATGCTGAAATGAACTAAACTGAACTTCAACACTGACACTGTTTAATAGTTTTTTATAATGCATGTGAAGGTGCTTTGACACATTCTACATTGTAAAAGCGCTACACAAATAAAGGTGAATTGAATTGGAGTTCAGTTCTATAACGGTTGGAGTGACAATGACAACGGTGTGAGGATCCAAGTGTAGTTTTAATATTAAAAGTCAGTATAGCAGCGGTCATCGGGGGCAAACAAACACATGCAGGTAATCAAAATCGTAGTAGTAGACAGGCGGAAGGTCAATAAGGCTGGCGGCAGGCAAGGATAACAGATAGCAAGGCTGGGGTCGAAAACAGGAACAAAGAAAACGCGTTGTAATTCACTAACAGATGAACAATACTCAGCAATGACTGTGAGCGAGTGTGTTGCTTATGTAGTGAGTGTAATCAGTCTTTGACGGTCTTCCGGTGGTGTGTATGCAATCAGTCGTGATATGGAGCAGGAGTGCGTGTGTGCGCTGCATGACTGGAGTTGTAGTCCTTTAGCCAATCTGTAGTTCACGGAAGTGTGTGTGTGTGTGAACCAGCGATCTCTGATTTGAATTGCTGTCAAAGGTGCACCAACAAAGTATTGAGCAAAGGCTGTGAATACTGATGTACATGAGATTCTTCAGGTTTTTATTTTTAATAAATTTGCAGAAATTTCAAAAACTCTCACATTGTCATTATGGGGGATTGTGTGTAGAATGTTGAGGAAATAAATGATTTGAATTCATTCTGGAATAAGGCTGTAACATAAACAAATGTGGAAGAAGTGAAGCGCTATGAATACTCTCCGGATGTACTGTATAGTACAGCTGTTAATGTTAGTGGTTCGCTAATGATATGATCCATTATATTGGCATTATAACAGCTGTCATGTTGCTGTTGGTGTGAACAGGCCTTAACACAGCGTACACTGAAAGCACGTCAACTCGCAGATCTAATGCTGTATTTATGTCATGCTGGATTTTCCATAATTATAAGATGACAACGAGAAGATTTGACTCTGAGCCGTTCGTGTCCTCACGCTCAGACATTATTCTGTTTCTATGGCAACTCTCAGAACGCCAAACGGGGTCTTTTCTGCCAATGACACATCAGCATTAATGCACTTCTATTTACTCTCAGAGAATAAAATAATATATATATATATATAATAAATGCACACATTCATGGCCAAGAAGGAGATGTTTAATAACATTTGTAGGCTTTTAAATAGTTTGACAAAGACACCACGGGCTCTTAGAAGTTAAAAAACTTAATTACAGTGATGCCCACATGATGAGAATACATTGTGTGGAAAACACAGGGTGAAAATAACAGAGGAACTCAGCCTGTCAGTTTTTCCCATGTACATTGTTTAGATCAGTGTTTCTCAACTTGTGGGTCACGTGAACATTTTTAGTGGGTCGCGGAGTGCGTGGTCAAAAAAAAAAAATAATAATAATAATTTATTTTGCTTATACCGGACTTTTATTTTGAAATCCGCGCGCGACAACAGTTCAGTTAAGTTCGGTAACTGAACATTTCTCTACCCTAACCGCTGTTTACAGTATTTATCGTTTTTACTTTGTAATATTTCTATAATTTGATACATTTTGTTAAATGACAGCAATAAAATATTGTTTATTTGTAAGTCTTTGTGATTTTCTTATGATTTATCTGTCACTACTTGTGTATGTTAACAAACAAATTAATTATAATTTCTAAAATTCTAGTTCCTAAAACATTGGGTCGCGGCTTGATGACCATGTAAAAATGTGGGTCCCATGGCCAAACCAGTTGAGAACCACTGGTTTAGATGGCATTTACATAGAAAGCTGATGGCATTGTGATTGTAACTGATTCTAGATCTGCATGCTGGATTGTTTTGCTCAGATTGGCTGTAAAGCGGTCGCAGTGGTGTAAAATAACAAATTACAAATACACTAATTACTGTACTTGAGTAGTATTTTCTGGAATTGTTATTTCCAAGTAGTTTTAAAGATGTGTACTTTTACTTTCCCTTGAGTACATTTATAGTGAAGTATCGGTACTCCACTACTTTCCTTCAGCCTACAGTCACTACTTTATTTTTTAGAAAGATCAGTCCTGTGATTCCTGTCCAATCAAATCAAATCCTGTCCAAGATTGTGCTCTTTTGAAAAAGAGGGTGGAGCTATAAATGCCTGTTAGGGCTGTGCCATATGGACAAAATAATCATACTGCAATTTTTGGAACGAATATTGCGATTGTGATTTTATTTGCGATGTTGGCGACTCATTCATTCATTTTCTTTTCGGTTTAGTCCGGGGTCGCCACAGCGGAATGAACCGCCAACTTATCCAGCATTTGTTTTACACAGCGGATGCCCTTCCAGCTGCAACCCATCTCTGGGAAACATCCATACACACTCATACACTACGGACAATATAGCCCACCCAATACACCTGTACCACGTCTTTGGACTTGTGGGGAAAACCAGAGCACCCGGAGGAAACCCACGCCAAAACGGGGAGAACATGCAAACTCCACACACAAATTCCAACTGACCCAGCCGAGGCTCGAACCAGCGACCTTCTTGCTGTGAGGCGACAGCACTACCTTCTGCACCGTCGTGTCACCCATTTTGGCAACTGTTTTTGCTTTTTCAAACACGCTACGCTACATACATGCATTCTAAATGTATTCAGTGCACAAGAAGTGCTGTAAAACCACAAAAAAGTGCTGTTTACCACATTCTCACCCTGTTATTTACTGCTTTATTTTATGTTTTGCATTCTGTTTTTGTCTTTTCTGCTTTCTAGAAACCTTCTTCACCAGACTCGAACCCTGTCGTCATGGTCAACTCCTCTCTTCGTCTCAAGTCCGCCGACAAACATGACAAGCTAACGGGACAAACTGGTTGCAGCAGGAAAGTCGTCCACACAGAGGTAAGCAGTCAGCTGGTATGCACGAAAAGAAACGGCGTCACACTGCCCTGTACCGTTCGTTTAAAAATTTAAACGCAGCCATACGTACCTCTGGCTACATAATGTGTGGTCTCCAGAAATGTATATAGTACTACATTTTCAGAATGAGCCTGTGTTGTATATTAGTGTACAGCTGTTCATCCTGTGTGTACTAAGCAATGTGGAAGTGTTTGGACCTGCATAGGTGCATAACTATTGCGCTCTGCACTGGACTTTAGATAAGCTTTCTGTTGGTCAATGGTGCAGCCTATTTCAGTACCTCAAAATACGTCAACAATGCGCCTTAACACACCTCCTTTTAAGACCAGCACACCCACGAGTCTACAAAGTGGCGCGAATGGATTTGCTATTTAAACAATGTGGCACAAAACCTGAAAATTACTGTTGTGTTTGTCTGAAAAGACCAAATTACACCATGCACGTCTTGCGTCTTATTGTGCCAGGTGTATGATTACAGAAATATACAGTGAAATAACAGATATAAAGGTATGGAGGCCGTTGTTTTTTATTTATATGTCGAAAATTATATATTTTTGATCATTTTAATCCTTTAATTCTTTTTTATATATAAAGTTATTAGCAACCCAGGCTCATTCTGAAAACATACCTCTATACATATTTCTGGAGGCCGCGAAATACGTCCCGGGCGGTATGTATTTTTGTAGTTTTTGTTTTCGCGAATCCACGAGAGTCCACTGTGTACACTTTTTGAGATCTCAAATTCCTCTCGCGAGTGCCATTTGCGCCTGCTGTTCTCTCATAAACCCACCAGAGGGCGCTGTTGACTGACTGAATGACTGATCCACCCTCCTCCTTCTCTAAACCCTACGAACTTTATCCATTGACCCCTCTACACACTTCCCTAAACACAACCTACAAATTCAAAAGCGATTCAGAAAAAAAAAGCCCTCGTCTCATTTTTACCACGTTTTCAGACTTTACCACATTCTCACTCTGTTATTTGCTAGTTTATTTTATTTTTGGGATTCTGTTTTTGTCTTGCTTTCAGGATCCAGACTCAAACCCTGTCGTCATGATCAACTCCTCTCTTCGTCTCAAGTCCGCCGAAGAACACAGCGAGCTAACGGGACAAACTGGTTGCAGCAGGAAAGTCGTCCACACGGAGGTAAGCGGTCAGCTGGTAAGCGCGAAAAAGGCCCTATAGCATTCGTTTAAAAAAATTAAACGCAGCCATACGTACCTCTGGCTACACAATGTGCAGTCTCCAGAAATGTATATAGGACTACATTTTCAAAATGAGCCTGTGTTGTATATTAGTGTACTGCTGTTCATCCTGTGTGTACTAAGCAATGTGGAAGCGTTTGGACCTGCATAGGAGCATAACTAACGCGCTCTGCACTGGACTTTAGAGCAGCTTTCTGTTGGTCAATGGCGCAGTCTATTTCAGTACCTCAAAATACGTCAACAATGCGCCTTAACACACCTCCTTTTTAGACCAGCACACCCACAAAGTGGCGCGAATGGATTTGCTATTTAAACAACGTGGCACAAAACCTGAAAATTACTGTTGTGTTTGTCTGAAAATACCAAATCACACCGTGCACGTCTTGCGTCTTATTGTGCCAGGTGTATGATAGGTCCCTAAGTGTTTAAATGGCATAGGAAAGGTGTATATTCCTACAAATGGCATAGAAAAAGGTGTATATTCCTACATTGTTCTGCATCCTGCATGAAAATATATGCAGTTTTAATTACAGAGTTTTGTGAAGTAGCTCAAGAGAGATCATCATTACCATCACGCATTTCGTTTTCCTGCACGCGATGGCAACAAAAGCCTGCATATTAATAATTACATTACATTACACTACAGCAATTACACATGAGAGTTCGCTGAAATCCATTCACACTGAAGGAGAGTGATAAATGTGTTCACATTGCTGTGCTTTACTGTGAAAATGCACATTATATGTTTGTTTGGAGACGACGCTTGTATTAGCATAACACAATTAGCATGAAAATGTGGCGCTGACATGAATGTTCACATTCTGTGAGGTTTTCACTCTAACAGTAACATATACTTGATAATGCATTTCATTAACTGGAATAATCACATCAGACGAACACATGTTTATATTATGAAACAAATAAAATGCTAGATACATTCTGAAGCTGACATTATTAGTGTGCAAAATACAGAAACGCTTCTAGCTGATGTGATCACGGAGCAGAATATCCAAACTGTTTGAGCATAAAACTCAGAATGAGCTGGAAACTAAAGAAAAGGGACTAATGGAGCCAATGAAGAGCCTTCTGTTAATTAAGATTGAGTTTGTCTTTTATCATCTCATCAAGGTTCCTCTAATCGCAGTCTCGGGCTGATCTCATTCTCGGTCATTATGTGCTCTGCGACGCGCGGTAATTTTGGAAATCATTCTTATCAAAGCACTGATGTAATGGTCTGTAGGTCACAAACCCTTGTTTTGACTCACATTTTGTTTTTCTTTGAGCTCTTCACTGTAAAACATCTATATGTGCAGTACATATACGGCCACTTTTTTAGGTACAGCGGTCTAACTGCTTGTTAACGCAGATTTCTTATCAGCCAGTGACTTGGCAGCAACTCAATGCATTTAGGCGTGTAGACATGGTCAAGATGATCTGCTGCAGTTCAAACCGAGCATCAGAATGTGGAAGAAAGGTGATTTAGGTGACTTTGAACGTGGCGTGGTTGTTGGTGTCAGACGGGCTGGTCTGAGTATTTTAGAAACTGCTGATCTACTGGGATTTTCACACACAACCATCTCTAGGGTTTACAGAGAATGGCTGAAGAGTATTTTCCTAATTTTGCACATTTCTCGTCCGCCATTAACAGCCCTCATTGGTTTCCTGTGCAGCACATGCGAGTTGCTATAGTAACTGTAAACGTTTGTGAGAAACGTATTCATTTCCAACGGTGATCAAAACTGACTGGAACTACCTGTGCGTTTCAACGAAATATACCACACCCTCCAGCCAATCAGAATCAAGAATTTCAACAGACCATGGAATTTATATATTAGGGCTGTCAATTGATTAAAAAAATTAACTAATTAATCACACTTTTGTCAGTGATTAATCATGATTAATCACGAAAAGCCGTATTTATTACAGAAATAAAAACACAGGCATGTAAGTGCCATTTGAATTTAAAACAATCAATGCCAATAACAAACAAAATGTTATTCTGCCGCCCTTGTCGGTCGCCTCTATGGATGCGCCGGCCCTGAACACACGTCGGCCACAACAGGAAATAAAAGAAACTGCCACTGCATTAAATGCGTTAATTTTTTTTTACGGTTTAAATATTTCAAATTAATCGGCGTGCGTTAATGCGCTAATTTTGAAAGCCATAATATATATATATATATATATATATATATATATATATATATATATATATATATATTC
>CAIGQQ010031496.1:2099656-2114987 GCA_903798035.1 Danio albolineatus
ATATATATATATATATTTACATATATATACATATATAAACACCTATAGACTGTTTCTCTCACACACACATTCTTAGGCTTAGTCCCTTTATTAACCTGGGGTTGCCACAGCGGAATGAACCGCCAACTTATCTAGCATATGTTTCACGCAGCGGATGCCCTTCCAGCTGCAACCCAGTACTAGGAAACATCAGTTTAAATCTCCGCAACCACGGAGAGAACATGCAACCTCCACACAGAAATGCCAACTGACCCAGCCGGGGCTCAAACCAGCGACCTTCTTGCTGTAAGGTGAACGTTCTACCCACTACGCCACTGTGGCGCCCTCACCACACACAGTTTAGTTTATTGAATTCACCTTTAGCGCATGTGTTTGGACAGTGGGGGAAACCGGAGCACCCGGAGAAAACCCACACCAACACGGAGAGAACATGCAAACTCCACACAGAAACACCAACTGGCCCAACCGGGACTCGAACCAGCGACTTTCTTGCTGTGAGGCCGCCCGACACAGCCCAAAGCAGTTTTTTTTTTTTTTTTTCCCCGATAGCTTCTGTTTTATGTATTTGTCACACGTGATAATAAAAAGCTCTCTGTGCCTTCAGATGAATGTCGACGTTGTTTACAGAATGAGCAGACATTCACTGGACTATGGAGAGCTGGGCGTGTGTTATACAGCATGAAAGACCAGCGCTCGGCTCTACCGCTAATATAATGAGCTGGCATCAAAGTTATTGTTTCATTTTCAAAGGCATGACAGCTTGTTGTGAAGCAGCGGTTTGAGTGATTCATGGAGGCGGTATGTGTTCCTCACATGCACCTATATGCTGAGGCGTTGTGTTTTTGAGTGCAGGAGATCTCCAGTCTTTCTCAGAAACTGCTTTTACTAGAGTAAGGCCTGGATGTGCTCAAAGAGTCTAATTATATATTGGGTCCTGTGGTTCCGCTGGAGAGAAAGAAAAAAAAAGGCCACACAGAAACTCAGCCATATGCGGATGTACAGGGGGAAAAAGAGAGAGAGTAGAGAGTTATTTATTTTCTATTTTTCGCAGTAATAAGACTGGAGTACATAATACAAAAGTAATGTTCTATTGTACTATACAGGGCGTCACGGTGGCGTAGTGAGTAGCACGTTTGCCTCACAGCAAGAAGGTCGCTGGTTCGAGCCCCAGCTGGGTCAGTTGGCATTTCTGTGTGGAGTTTGCATGTTCTCCCCGTGGTTGCGTGGGTTTCCTCCGGGTGCTCCGGTTTCCCCCACAAGTCCAAAGACATGTGGTACAGGTGAATTGGGTAAGCTAAATTGTCCATAGTGTATGCTTGTGAATGAGTGTGTATGGATGTTTCCTAGAGATGGGTTGTGGCTGGAAGGGCATCCGCTGCGTAAAGCAAATGCTGGATAAGTTGGGGGTTCATTCTGCTGTGGTAACCTTAGATTAATAAAGGGACTAAGCCGAAAAGAAAATGAATGAATGTACTATACAGTACGCTAAATTTTGAATTTTGAGTTTACTTTCTTTGCAATGAAATGCGCTAGCACTGGATGTGTTATTATGGAAACTATTATTTATGGAAAGCAAAAGATAAAATATTATTCAATACAACAATACTATTCTATTGTCTTTTTTTTTTTGCTTTAAAATGTCTATATAATATATCTTAGATATATCATAGTGCTTTTCTGAGAAGGCGTGTAGTACTCAGACACAAAACCTGAATAATTAAATGCAAAATAGCACTGTATAGTATTCATTGTGTATAAGTATATATTAAATATAAATAATCTTTGTAATCTAAAGCTGCAAATGTTAGAATTTCTTGTGCTTTTTAAGGTTCAAGAAACCCTGGACTATTTTTTTTAATCAAAGTTTTCAAACGTATTTCACGCAGTATTGATGATACACAACTAAAAAATGGGCGAAAATAAGCAAGTTTATGCATCTTTTGTTTGACGCATAGACTTGTTTAATTGTGATTAGTTGAGAAAACAAGACTTACTAACTCATATAATTTGTAGTTATTTAATAACAATAATAATAATAATAGCCATAATAATAATAATGATAATAATAGTAATAACAATAACAATAACGACGATGACGATGATAATAATAATGCTAATAATAATGATGATGATGATGATGATGATAATAATAATAATAATAATAATAATAATAATAATGATGATAATGATAATAATAATGATGATGATGATGATTATGATGATGATAATAATAATAATAACAATAATAATAATAATAATAATAATAATAATAATAATAATAATGGTAATAATAACAATAATAATAATGATGATGATGATGATGATGATAATAATAATGATAATAATAATAACAATAATAATAATAATAATAATAATATCGACGACGATAATGATGATAATATTACTAATAATAGTAACACTGCAAATGTGTTTTTGGCTGCATGTAATACACTGCAAGTTTTGTAAACTCGTGACTTCTTTATAATAATATAATAAGGTTAATTGAAAGAAGTGTTGTTTTCCTGCACCACTTAAACAGAAATGCTTAAATCCAGACAAAATCATGATGATATATAATCCTCGCATTATATAAATGAGATTTTATCACTCTAATATAATATCCTGACTATTTGCATTTGGTAAATAAAAGCGTGGTGTGCAGACGCACAACCAAGACACTCAATCCCATAGAATTTCCCTACAAAAGCATTTGAATATAAAAGCACTTTCATCAGATCAGTACCATTAATTTAACGTTTTATTTGTTTGATATACGAACAGTGATCAGGTGTCAGTGCATGTGTGTTTGTACGTGTGACGTCTAACACAGAGCATTGTCCTCATAAGACAATACACACACGACAAAACAATGACCGCACACCTCAAGGCATTTACTTTTAATACTTTTCATAGGCGTTAAGTGGAGCATTGGGAGTTTGTTTAAATGAGACTCAACAGCCTATGACAGTGTTGACACACATATGACACTGACACACACACACACACACACACACACACACTTGTAACCTCTCGCCCTGGATAACTTGTCAGGGCAGCTCCCTAAACACTACTTTCAGGAATCTTTTTAACGTCCTGCGTTAATGAGTGACAGTCCCAATCAGCTCAGCGTGAGCCAGAGAGAGAGATAATCACACTCCAATTACCTGCCCTGACTGACAGCAGCTCAGAAAAACACTGAGGATTCATCAAGTCACGCTGCATTCAACAGGCTTCACACAACAACAACACAGCTCTTCAAATGTACACTGTTAAAAGCGGAGGGTGCCACAAGATACCTTCATGTCGTCCCAACACAAATCGATTAAGTTAACGGAATTGTTTTAACAAATTTAAGTGGATCGAACTTAAAAGTGTAACCGTATTCTGTGGTCTGCGTTGTGTGGTTAATAACGAGAGGACGCCATTTTGAGTCTGCACAGAGAATGTTATTATGGTGGCTTGAAAAGCCAACGTACTGTTATCTCACTTAAACATATTAATCTTAAATTCTTCTTCTTCTTCTTCCTTTTCTTCTTCTTCCTTTTCTTCTGAGACTATTTTTAAAGTCTATCTCCTCCTAGGCCTTTCAAGCTGCATCCTTCAAACTTTCGTCAAATCTTCAAACTGGTCTGACTCGGGTTGCTATATCTTTTCTGACTGATCCGACCTTGGGTTTTCCGAAAAACGACCCAGAACATTTCCAAAAGTCCCATTGACTTAACATTGGGTCAAACTTTGTGAGCTCATAACTCTGCATCAGACTGTCCTACAGACTAGAGTCTGGCCTCATTTAACTCAGTCTAGCCAGCAACCAATCACTGATGACCTTTAAACTAACTAGCCACTCCCTAGCAACCAATTTCAGCACCCTAGCAACTGTCCCTGAGAATCTAGTAACAACATGCTTACTCATGCTAGAATCATTCTATTCCCAACCTCAGACACAGGGATCAACTTTAAATACTGAAGCAAGCCTGTAAAAAGCTTTAAAGTTGTTACAATGTTGACTGCAGTGATCTTAAACATTATTTTAACCAACTTGATACTTTTTCAAACTAAATAAACTACTTAAAACCGGCTTTTCAAGCCACCATAAAGTTTGTCCTCAAACTTTACTATCTAGTTATATTTGTGACAGATCGCCAGTAAAATAAAAGCCCATCCACGCATCTCTAGAAAACGCGGTCAAAATGAGACGAGGGCCTTTATTTTAATCTGGATTGCTTTTTCGAAAGTTGTTGGTTGGATTTTGGGAAGTGTGTGGGTGGGTCAATCGATAAAATTTTGGTTGGGTTTAGGGAAGGGGGAGGGTGGGTCAGTCAATTGGTCAGTCAGTCAGTCAAACAGTCAGCCGACAGCGGCCTATGGTGGGTTTACGCAAGAACAGCAGGCGCTAACGGCACTCGTGAGAGACATTTGGGATCTCAAAAAGCGTACACAGCAGCCTTTCGTGGATCCGCGAAGCGCAAAAAGACGTACCTCCCGGGATGTATTCTGCGGCCTCCAGAAACGTACATAGGACTACGTTCTCAGAATGAGCCTGGGTTGTATAAAAGAATTAAGCTGTCCAACCCAAAATATCTCAAGATTGTTGTTGTTTCAGCTTATTTTAAGTAAGGAGTTTGAACAAAACAAAAGCAATTTTTTTTTTAGTGTATGCAACACAAAATGTTGTTTTCCAAACAAATTTCGGGAGAAGCAAGATCAGTTTTGACGAATCTAATTCATTATTGACAATCATTCTATTATCCAGTCAGCTTAAAGGGCCATGAAACCCCCCTCCCTCAGTTCAAGTCTACCTTCAGTCTGTGCCTTTTGATTGGTGTGGAGCTCTGTGGGTGTGGCCAGCAGAGCAAAGGAAAAAGAGGGGAGTGAACAACTGTTTTCAGATGGCTCACAAAATGAGACACAAACCGTAAGGAGAGCCATGATTTTATAGTTTACAAAGTTAAAATGCAAAGAAATAAACAGTGATTTAACGTCCTGCTACATTTGTCATTCGTAGTTTCATATACACATAACCACAATTAGTTATATCATCATAAAGATAATCATGTTTTTTATAAACACTATAAATGAGGAGGACTTCTCTCCTCCTCAATCTCTAGGTCTGAATGCAGACACAGTGGATAGCAGTGCAGCAGGTCTCTTGCCCTGTCTATTCCATCCATTAACCCTGCCGGTAATCTGGAGGATTTTAAACATGTGCGAACACAACAGCACGGATATAGGCGATGTGTCTGAATGGTAACAAACTCAACTGATAAAAGTCCACTATTCTCCAATTCTTGTACAGCTCTCCTGACACAAATGGTTGCTGCAAACCAACAGCTTTGCTGTATCGGCCCTGACAGCATCATGGGAAAAACATGCAACAAATCCTGTGGATCATGGAAACAAACACATACGACCCGTGCTGTACAGACGCGGTCGCACCCAATCATTGGGTCTCACAGCTTGGCAGGTCTGCCTTGCCTTTGGAAAGCACATCCTCATGCTCTCATGTTTAAGAGGCAGGGTCTTCTCATAGGATAAGAAAACTCTGCTATGAATAATAATGAGAAACCAAAACTACAAACCACATAAAACACCCTAGTAACCACAAATAAGACCCTGGTAGCCACCTAGCAAAACTCTAGCAAACCTCCAGAAATTCTTGCAACACCTAAGAGTGTCTGAGCAGCTGCCAAGCAGTCACAGTCGGAGCAGCTCACCTCACAGAACCCTAGCAACAATACAGAACACCAAAATACAGTACGCTAGCAACAACCCAGAATACCTTAGAAGAACACATTTCTAAACATGTTTTAATAACTCATTTCTAATAACTGATTTCTTTTATCTTTGCCATGATGACAGCACAAAATATTTGACTCGATATTTTTCAAGATACTAGTATTCAGCTTAAAGTGATGTAAAGTTTTAACTAGGTTAATTAGGGTAGGCAAGTCATTGTATAACAGTGGTTTGTTCTGTAGATCACAGTAGCTTAAAGGTGCTGTATGTTAGTTTTTGACTTTTCTAAAGCATAAAAATACCATAACATGTTTGCAGATATTTCAGAAACATGCTGAACATTCTTGTTTATCTGAAAAACAATGCTGAAGTCAGATATTCTGCACAGAAAATGTGTTTTCCGTGCTGGAATGGCTGTCTTTGTTTTGGTCATTCAACCTATGACAAAAATGTAAATACAGCCATTCAGAAGCACAGAAAATGCACTCAGTCACAAAATGGTTTATAATCTAATTAATACATATTAAACCTCTTAAACATTATTAAATGTACATGCTGAATCACTGATATGTGTTTAGTGTTCAGTTTAGTTTTATTTTAAGGGTCTGAGGTGAACTATCTGCTGCTGCTTTCAGTATACGGCAATAAATGTCACGTAAAATGGCATTCAAACTCACATTATTAGCATTAACACTGAATAAAGCACATGAGGTGTACCTGAGGTGATCATTGTCAGTTTATCCTGTTGTTTATCTGTGAGAAATAGAAGTCATCTCAAATATATCGATTTGAGGTGTTGGTCAGGACAAAAACGCCTTTTAATATGGAGAATATTCCCTCTATCCGGTGCCGTTGCTTTTATTCAGAACCAGTGGTGTAAAGCAGCTAATTACAAATACTCAAACTACTGTGATTGAGTAGTTTTTCTCAGGAATTGTAATTTACTAAGTAGTTTTAAAGATGTGGACTTTTACTTTCCCTTGAGTACATGTTTAGTGCAGTATCGGTACTTTTACTCCACTACTTTCCCTCAACCTGCAGTCACTACTTTATTTTCTCTTGTCTATGGGGATAGTAAAGTCAGTCCTGTGATTTTTAGGCAAGTAATGGTACTTTTACTGGAGTATGAGTTTTCAGTACTCTATCAACCACTGTTTAGAACACGGTTTAAATCTCTCGCTCCTGTCCTCAATATGGCAACCTGCTCTTGAGTTTGTTTTGATACGGGAGTGCAATACCTAGCACAACCACTGGGTGTCAAACTTACATACTGCACCCTTAAGGGGGCTAATAATATTATAATATACCTTAAAATATATATTATATTATAATATACCTTAAAATGGTTTTAAAAAATAAAAAACTGCTTTTATTCTAGCCGAAATAAAACAAATAAGACTTTCTCCAGAAGAAAAAATATTATAGGAAATACTCCGAAAACATCCTTGCTTCATTAAATATCACTTGAGAAATATTTGAAAAAGAATAAATAGTTTTATTATATATTTACTGTACACGCATTATATTTTTGGACTGTAATATTAAAATATTTCACATTTGAACAAATATGCACGAACAAAAACATGCATAATCCAAACTTCTGATTTAAATAACAACACATCTAAAATCTAGATTCTCAAGCCGTGTTGTAACTGCAGGGTTGAACCCGGAAGGCAAGCTCATTACAGTCAATATATATGTATGCAAAACGCCCGTGACACATGATCTCCGGCAGCGTTTGATCTCACACTAATCAGACGACAAGATCTTTACTCGTCCTCCTTTTCCTCTTCCTGCAACTTTACCTGTGCACTTCCACTGAATCAACACGCACACGACAACACACTTTATTCTGTTCTACTTTTAGCATGCACACTGCAAATATCAAATTAAAGGACAATTAAAAGATCACAATGAAAAGACTGCCAGTGCTAAGAATGTATTTGTTTACATGCCCAGCCTCTAGGAGCAATTCAAATATTTTTTATAACCATTATTTTTTGGTGAGAAGTTCATAGTGTGATCTTGTGATGCAAATGAGCGGCTCGTTGTGGGATGGGTGTGCCAACATACTGAAATATGTTCAAATAAACCAGATAAATAGCTATAAAATCTATTTTCTAATATCTTGTTTCCTTAATAAATCCCCGGCTGTTTCGTTTGAATCATACTTGTGCATATTTGCTGGATGCTCTCATTATATTCTTACATTAGAGGTTTTTATTTTCAGATTTATTATAGAAATTAGACATTAAAAGTGATATTTCACTCACTTAGTGAACTATTAACTCATTAAAGTGCATTACAGGCGTTTAGTTTGCTATTGCTATTAAATGATAGTTTGCTATTAACTGAAATGAACAGCTCTTCTCTTTGTTTGGGAATATACGTTCATAATACATTACTGATGCACTGATTGATTAAGATGTGTCTGCTACTGTTTGTTTGTTCATTTATTTATTTAATTTAATTTAATTATTTTATGTATTTATTTTATTCAATATTATTTAATTGTATTTTATTTTTTATTAAGACTGCTGATGCAGACAGTTGTGTCTGTTACTGTTTGTTTGTTTATTTTTTTATTCATTCATTTTATTTTACTCATCATTTAATTTAATTTAGTTTTTCTTAAAATTACTGATGCAGACTGTTGTGTTAGTTTTTTATTTATTTATTAATTTGTTTGTTTAATAATTTTATTCTATATAGATTGGTGACAGTTGTGTCAGTCACTGTTACTTATTTATTTATTTATTTAATTCAATATTCTTTAATGTAATTTTATATTATTATTATTATTAAGATTACTAATGCAGACTGTTGTGTTTGTTACTGTTTTTTATTTATTTATTTGTTTAATTTTAGATTTTGTTAATAGATTGCTGTTGCAGACAGTTGTGTCTGTTACTACTTTTTTTATCTATTTATTTATTTATTTTTGTTAAATATAATTTAATTTTTATTAAGATATCTGATGCAGACTGTTGTGTTTGTTACTGTTTTTTATTTATTTATTTATTTAATTAATTTTAGATTTTGTTAAGATTGCTGATGCAGACTGTTGTGTCTGTTACGGTATTTTATTTTATTTACTGTTTGTTTCTTTATTTATTTTATTCAATATTATTTTATTCAATAGTATTTTATTTTATATTTTATTAAAATTACTGATGCAGACAGTTGTGTCTCTTACTGTTATTTATTTATGTATTTATTTAATTTAATTTAATTTAATTTGATATTTTATTGCTTTTATTGCTGTTGCAGACAGTTGTGTCTGTTACTACCTTTATTTATTTATTTATTTATTTATTTTTGTTAAATATGTAATATTTAATGTAATTTTATATTATTTTTATTAAGATTACTGATGCAGACTGTTGTGTCTGTTATTTTTTAATCTGTCAATAAATAAGTTTAAATGTATTTATTTATTTATTTATAATGTTTTAATTTAATTAAATTTATTTTCATTCATTTTCTTTTCGGCTTAGTCCCTTTATTAATCTGGGGTCGCCACAGCGGAATGAACCGCCAACTTATCCAGCATGTTTTACGCAGCGGATGCCCTTCCACCTGCAACCCATCACTGGGAAACACCTATACACACTCATTCACACACATAAACTATGGACAATTTAGCTTTAGTCACCTGTATGTCCTTTGACCTGTTGGGGAAACTGGAGCAACCCACGCAACCACTGAGAAAAAATGAAAACTCCACACAAAAATGCCAACTGACCCAGTTGATGCTCAAACCAGTGACTTTCTTGCTATGAGGCGATCGTGCTACTCACTGTGCCACTGTGCACCCTTTATTTTATTTTATTTTATTTTATTTTATTTTATTTTATTTTATTTTATTTTATTTTATTTTATTTTATTTTATTTTATTTTATTTTATTTTATTTTATTTTATAAATAAAGGAAACACAGAAGACGTAAACATATAAAACAGAAATAGAAATAACAGGAAAGTGTCTGTTACTGCTGATCCCTTAGCAAAATACAAAGAAACTCTTCCCAAAATGTTTGGAAAATAATTTACAGTCCAGTTCTGTTTGGAGTGAACATATATGCTGAGTAGGTGTGTATACGGCCAATTATTTTATGTTTGTTTTGAGTTACAATGCAAACATACTATTTTTGGACGAGTTAATACCGTTTTGAAAGGTGTGTTTGTTTTTGCAGGATGTGTGTGACGTTTCGCAAGTTTGCGTGCGTGTTTGAGTTTTAAAAATTGGAGTTCAAAAAATTAGAGAATTAAATTACAGAAATTTGCTAAAATTTAAATCTCTGTAATTCAACCTTGCTAAACTTGTAATTTAGCGGCAGTTATTTTATGGTTTATTTTCGGCACCCCAGCTGCCAGAAATAAACCGTAAAATAAAGGATTTATTTTACAGTGTAGGGTTAGGGATGTAAAACAAGATTGTACTTTAAAAAAGCTAGTAAAATGGTGATTTACTGTAAAATCTAGATATTTATTTTAAGTTCTCGCAGTATTTATGTTTCAATTTCTGCAACCATGGCTGCATTTTTTAACCACTAAATTTTACTGTTAAAAATTGACATTTTAATAAGTGTTTGGGAGGAGTAAGGGCGTAAAATAAGATCATACTTTATAAATGCTAATAATACAGCAATTTACAGTAAAATCTATAAATTTATTTTAACATTACTACCATATTTTTTTATGATTGCACTTCTGCAACCAAAGCTGCATTTTCTTCCATAGAATTCTTATGGTAAAAATATACATTTTAATGAATTTTACATTTATTTTACTGTATTCGTAAATTTCTGCAACCACAATTTTATTTTTGTACCATAAAAGTGTACAGAAAAATTTACATTTTAATTAATCGTTTAGTAAGGTAGTAGTTGGGTTTGGGTGTTTGGGAGGATTAGGGATGTAAAATAAAATCATACTTTATAAATGATGATAATAAGGTAATTTACTGTAAAGTGTAAATATTTATTCCAAGTTTCTACCGTAGTTTTATGGTTAAATATCTACAACCACAGCTACATTATTTTTTACACAAAATTTTACAGTAAAATGTAAATTTTAATAGGTATTTGGGAGGATTGGGGTGTAAAAAAAGATCATACTTTTAAGCGCTAATGATACAGTAATTTACTGTAAAATCTAGATATTCATTTTATGTTTCTACTGTATTTTTATAGTTAAATGTCTGCAACCTCAGCTGCATTTAAAAAAAAATATGGTATTTTTTTTTTTTTTTTTTTTAATAGTTAGTATTGTAGTAGTTGGGTTTGGGTATTTGGGGGGATTAGGGAGGTAAAATAAAATCATACTTTATAAATGCTAAGAATACGGTAATTTACTGTAAAATCTAGATATTTCTTTTATGTTTCTATCATAAAGATTCACATATTAATGGATATTTGGGAGGATTATGGTGTAAAATAAGATCATAATTCATGAATGATTATAATCTGGTAATTTACTGTAAAATCTGAATATTTATTTTACATTCCTACCATATTTTTATGGTTAAATTTCCTGAACCACAGGTTTATATTTGTACCATAAAATTTTACAGTAAAAAATACATTTTAATTAATAGTACAGTAGTGGTTGGGTTTAGGTATTTAAGGTGTAATATAAGACCATACTTCATAAATGCTAATAATACAGTAATTTACTGTAAAATCTAGATATTTATTTTACTGTATCTTACTATATTTTTCAATTTCTGCAACCACAGCTGCATTTTTTTACCATAAAGGTTTATGTAAAAATGTACATTTTAATAAATAGTTAGTAAGGTAGTAGTTTGGGTATTAGGAAGGATTAGGGGTGTAAAACAAGATCATATTTTATAAATGCTAATAATACGGCAATTTACTGTAAAATCTAGTTATTTCTTTTATGTTCCTGCCATAGGGCGTCACGGTGGCACAGCGAGTATCACAATTTCCTCACAGCAAGAAGGTTGCTGGTTCGAGCCTCGGCTGGGTCAGTTGGCATTTCTGTGTGGACTTTGCATGTTCTCTCTGTGTTCCCCAGTTTCCTCCGGGTGCTCCGGTTTCCCCCACAAGTCCAAACACATGGTATAGGTGAACCTAAACTGTCCGTGTATGTGTGTGAACGAATGTGTGTGGATGTTTGAATGAATTAATGTTCCTACCATATTTTTATTATTAAATTTCTGCAACCACAGCCGCATTTTTTACCATCAAATTTTACAATAAAAATTTACATTTTAATAGGTATTTGGGGAGGATAAAGGGTGTAAAATAAGATCAAACTTTATAAATGCTAATAATACTAGATGTAGATATTTATTTTATGTTCTTACTGTATTTTTTATGTTTAAATTTTTGCAACCACAGCTGCATTTTTTACCATTTTATTTAATAGTTAGTATAGTAGTAGCTGGGTCTGGGTTTTTGGGAGAGTTAGGGATGTAAAATAAAAATTACACTTTATAAATGCTAATAATACAGTAATTTACTGGAAAATCTAGATATTTATTTTATGTTCCTACCATAAATATTTATATTTTAATAGGTACTTGGGAGGATTAAGGGTGTGAAATAAGATCATAATTTATGAATGATAATAATCTGGTAATTTACTGTAAAATCTAAATATTTATGCTCCTACTGTATCTTTATGGTTACATTTCTGCAACCACAGTTTTATTTTGTACCATAAAATTTCATGGTAAAATTTACATTTTAATTAATAGTTAGTACAGTAGTGGTTGGGTTTAGGTATTTAGGATGTAATATAAAACCATACTTCATAAATGCTAATAATACAGTAATTTACTGTCAAATCTAGATATTTATTTTACTGTATCTTACCATATTTTTCAATTTCTGCAACCACAGCTGCATTTTTTACAATAAAGGTTTATGGAAAAATGTACATTTTAATGAATATTTAGTAAGGTAGTAGTTTGGGTATTGGGGAGGATTAGGGGTGTAAAATAAGATCATACTTTAGCAGTGCCACTAAACAGTTAATATCTTAATATTAGGCATGCAATAAGCCAGTATTAAATTATGTGCATTGTCACTTAAACTAATAATACTAATACTACTACTACTACTAATAATAATAATAATAATAATAATTATTATAATTATTATTATAAAATTAATAATAATAATAATAATAATAATAATAATAACTTTTTATTTATATAGCGCCTTTCCAGAGCTCAAGGGCACTTTACAAAGAATGTAACAAAAAGAGATAGAACAAGCAGATATTAAATAAACAGTAAACAAGTGGAGACAACATTACGCAAACATGCAGAGAATCAAAAATAACAAACTGGAAATACAAAACAAGACCTAAGAGACAAATATAAACACTGTAAAAAATCCAACTTAAAAATTGTTAACTCAATTCAAAATTGTAAGTTGGGTGGACATATTGAGTACACTGTTGAGTTCACTTTTAAAAACGATTTAACTGAATGTTTAGAACTGGTTTGTTCAATGAAAATAAATACTTAAGTTGAGGAGACTTTACATTTTGAGTTGCTTACTGGAAATCAACCTAAAAATCATGCAAATCTAAAGTAAAATGTAATTTTATGCTCCCAAAAATATAATTTACGTCGTGTGGCGATCACTTCTGACAAGCTCGGTCCGTTCTTTAGCAATCTGACTGTTTGACGTTAATTCGCTTGTTAAACTGGAAGGGAATATAGCGAAATATACGGTGGGCACGTTTATAAAGAAATGTGGAGTGTTCACTTTAGTAAAATTAAGTGTATTTACGTAGATTATGCTTTGTAGACCAAGCCACTTAGTGCATTACCGTTCGTCTGTTTTGAAAATCATTTCTGATGTTGCCAGACTTTAAGTACAGTGGGCCTATATCAAGGAATTGTCTGGTATTTAAGGGATTAAAACAGCCATTTCACTCAACTTAAAAAAATTATTTGACTTCAGCCACTGATGTTGAGTAAACTCAAAATTTGAAAGCAACCGGCTGCAAAGAAATTAAGTTGACTCAACTTTTTATTTTTTACAGTGTAGAGTACAGGTGGGTCAAACAAAGGAGGTCAGTTTATCAAAACCGAAGTGTAGCATTCAGAAACAAGTGAGTTTTAAGCGATGATTTGAATTCTGAGATGTTATTAACAGAACGGAGAGTTAGTAACCTTATTTATTGTATTAAATAATATTTTGGCCTATTGCTTGATTTATTAATCGCAGCAGTGACAAGTTTAGAGCGAGCTGAAGTGAGAGCAGATTTATATGATTTAAGATGATCATGAAAAGCCAAATAATTAACAGTGAGATCGCAACTCCTATAGAGACGTTCAAGCCGTCTACCAGTGGCCTTAAGAGTACAACTAAAGTGCTACCCTCAACAATGTACTCTATGACTACTAATAAACTGTTCATATCTTTATAATAGGCAGGTAATAAGTCAGTATTGAATGATATGAATTGTTACTTAAACTAAAGTGCTACTACAGTATGTGTTTTGTTTTGCAGATGTCTTAAATTACAAAATATAAAGCATCTTTAAAGAATCCTTCGAACAAACAGCTTTCAGAAAAAGGTCAAAGCAAGAAGCAGACGTCAGTCATGCAGGTTTAAGATCAAGGCCCAGCTCTGGTGTGAGGCATGCGAGTTATTCTGCATGATGTGATGGTCCGCCTCGGGCTCTGCGCTAGTAAATTCATCAGTGTCAACACAGCTGCACCAAGACAGCTTTGAAGCAAACAGAAGCATGCTAATCATGTCGACACTAAAATACATGATTTGCAATTACAAAACGCTGTTAGAAGGAAAATATGCCATCTGTGAGATCTATTTGACCCATAACAGTTGGGTTGCCCTGTGTAAATAGCAACAATGGGAAAGGCGCAAAACAGAAACATGCTGAATAACATCATGCAGTTCAGGTTTATTTTGTTAGACTTGAATTTTGGTTAGCAGTTAAATGAAAGTGCTAAATGATAATATTTGATTAGTAAGTTTTATGTTCTTTAATTACAGAATGCTTAAATTGCTTTACATAATCTGTAAAGTTACTCATTTCAGGCTTGTTCTGGAATATCAGCCTCTACCAAATGGTTTATGTGTCGGTTTATGGTAAAAGTACCTAATTTAAAGGTGCTGTATGTAAATTTTTGACTCTTCTAAAGCATAAAAACACCATAATATGTTTGCAGATATTTCAGAAACATGCTGAACATTATTGTTTATCTGCAAAACAATGCTGAAGTCAAATATTCTGCTTTGAAAATGTGTTTTCCGTGCCGGAACGCTGTCTTTATGTTCTTTTAACCCGCCCAACGCCAGCTTTATTTTGTTAGACTTGATTTTTGGTTAGCAGTTAAATGAAAGTGCTAAATGATAATATTTTAATTACAGAATGCTTAAATTGCCTTACATAATCTGTAAAGTTACTCATTTCAACCCAGGCTTGTTCTGGAATATTAGCCTCAACCAAATGGTTTTTTGTGTCTGTTTATTGTAAAAGTACCTAATTTAAAGGTGCTGTATGCAGTGTTGGGTGTAACACGTTACTAAGTAACGCCTTACTGTAATTAAATTACTTTTCCACTGAAAAAGTAAAGTAACTAAT
>CAIGQQ010031496.1:2115387-2126410 GCA_903798035.1 Danio albolineatus
ATAAGTATGTTTATTGACAATATACATAGCATTGTGTGGAATGTATGAATACATATAATATCAGAAAGTTTTTTTTTAACAATTAGCAAAAGAAAAAATAACAATGAAAAGAAAGGGAAAAAAACACAACCCACCCCTCCAACCCCATCCTTACAAGGTATAATTGTCACATATTTTGTCAGAACATATCATTTTGATGTTACATAAAAGATGAAAAGGTAATATTAAATAGAAACAATAATGTCCAGAAATGATGCACAAATAGATTACATTTACATATATGATAAAACATTGAATTAAACCATTAGCATAAATAAGAGAAAGTAAGAGCAACAAAAAAAAAAAAAAAAAGAGTAGTAAAACTAACAATTATTGAATAAAATAATCAAAAGTCCAACAGAGGTAATGTGTCAAGAAAAGGGCCCCAAATATAATCAAAGTCTGTGGGCTTTTCATTTATCAGGCTTGCTTAATTACAATAAAACCAAAATCAAGTGTAGTAGTGCAGCAGGATCATGTTTGTTAGGTTTTCTTGGTAAACCAGCGATGCTGTGTGTGTAAACCATTATGTATGCAAAAACTTAAAAAACTAATAAGAGAGGGAGATCATTTTATAACATATAAATCAGCTTTAACTGTTAATATTTTCTAGATTGCTATAGCTCGACTCTTCCATGACTCTTACTGTGTACTGACTGACTGAAAATGAAGTTTTCTGACTAGGAACTATACTCCCATTCCAGTGTAATCATCAAAGTAATTTGTTCCTGCTGCAGCCATGGTACTGCAGCAGTGATATTATGTAGCGCTGTTTCATAGTTACCTAGCTGGGGACTATTTTCAGGCACTATGTAATTTCATTGCTCCTGCTTCAGCCATGGTACAGCAACAAAGTGCATCGATTGTTGCACCAGAATGCGAGTTTTGTTCCTAACTATAGCAGTCTAGAAAATAGCAACTTTTAATTTGGTCTGTTGGTTTAGTACACAATGTAACTACAGAAGAGTCAAGCTTTAAACAGGAAAATTGAAACTTATTTGAATTTTTTGGAGCGAGATGCTAATGGTCTAATCTGAATCAATTATGTATGCTAAGCTAAAATGATTTATGCAGTGCTGTTTCGTAGTTACCCAACTGGGGACTATAGCACTGCGTAATATCATTGCTCCTGCTGCAGCCATGGTACAGCAGCATTGATTATTACGCCGGAATAAGAGTATAGTTCCTATCTATATCAGCCTGGAAAATATAAACTTTTAATTTGATCCGTTGGTTTTAGTACACAATATAACCACAGAAGAGTCAAGCTTCTGTTTGCACTCCATCCAGGTGTGCAATACTAAGTTCAATCACTGGGTGTCATACTGACATACTGCACCTTTATATTATGAAAAATCTGAAAATATGAAGAGCAATTTAATAAAAAAAATATTCAAAATAAAACATTCTTGAATACTTAATCACCTTTATTTTCTGAAGTCTGCCATAAAATATTTCAGATTCTCATTCATCATGCTTGCTTGTTTACAATAAAACCATAATCAAGTGTAGTAGTGCAGCAGGATCATGCTTGTTTGATTTTCTTTGTAAACCAGCGATGCTGTGTGTAACCCATTCTTTACATTACTTTAACAGTCATTATTTACAACAGTAAAAACATGGTCGTGTTTGGTAGAGCGGCAGTCAAATGGTTAACAATAATATATAATAATGCATAAACTTTACTGATAAACTATTTTGTCATACTTTAATTCTGGATCCAAATCAAAAAGTGAGCGCTTTTGAAGCTATTTTCATCTCTGATTTGTAAATTCCTGCGTGTCTCCTTTGGTGGGTTTGGAGGGCGAGCGAATAACGAGAGATATTTTTATTGTAGTGTTTGAACTGCTCCACACCTCACAGTCGTTTCCAGCAGAGCGGATCTGTGACAGTAAGCTGATTTACGCCAGAGAAGTGAGTGGATGTAAAAGTTTAATTACCCGTCCCACCTGCACACAGACCGTCCCACTCAGGAGGGGGAGTGTAGTTCGGGTGCGGCCCTGTAGCCCGAGGCCTGATGGGAAGGACAGGGTTCGTCTAATCCGTCCAGTCAAGCCCTGTACAGACAACCAGAGAGATTTCAAGCTCTTAAAGGAACACTCCACTTTTTTTTCTTTTTTAGAAATAGGCTCATTTTACAGTTAAACAGTTGAGTTTTACCATTCTTGAATCCATTCATCTGATCTCCGGGTCTGACGAGGGCAAATTTAGCTTAGCTTAGCATACATCATTGAATCAGATTAGACCGTTAGCATCTCGCTCAAAAATGACCAAAGAGATTTGATAATTTCCCTATCTTTTGTAGTTACATCATGTAAAAAGACGGACAGAAAATAAAATGTTTCTATTTTTTAAGTCCATAAACAGTGCTGAGCATATATGAGTACACCCCTCACAAATCTATCTTTTAAATTCATATTTTTGATAGGAAGCTATACGATATTATATTTGTGTAGATATATTATGTTAGTCAGTACTGAAACCAAATCTGGATCTTTACTTTATCAAAATTGCTTACTTAACTTACTTAAAGCACGTATTATTGTAACTTATTAACTTATAATTGAATTTTTGGTGCGAGATGCTAATGGTCTAATCCGATTCAATTAACTATGCTAAGCTAAGCTAAAAGTGCAGCAGCAAAACCCTGAGATCGGCTGGATGGATTCAAAAAATGGTAAAACTCACATCTTTAACTGTAGATGACTTGTAAAATTAAAGATTACATCATGCAGTGCTGTTTCATAGTTACCAAGCTGGGGATTATAGCACTGTATATTATTATTGCTCCTGCTGCAGCCATGGTACAGCAGCAAAGTGCATTGATTATTACACCGGAATGAGATTATAGTTCCTATCTATAGCAGCCTAGAAAATAGCAACTTTTAATTTGGTCTGTTGGTTCTAGTACACAATGTAACTACAGAAGAGTCAAGCTTTAAACATGAAAATTGTAAATTGTAAAGAGAGATGCTAACGGTCTAATCCGATTCAATTAACTATGCTAAGCTAAGCTAAAGGTGCAGCAGCAGTGAGATTGGCTAAATGGATTCAAAAATAGTAAAACTCAAATATTTAACTGTAGGTGACTTGTAAAATTAAACATGCGTTACGCAGTGCTGTTTCGTAGTTACCTAGCTGGGGATTATAGCACTGCGTACTATTATAGCTCCAGCCATGGTATAGCAGCAAAGTTAATTGATTATTACGCCAGAATAAGAGTATAGTTCCTAGCTACGGTATAGCAGTCTAGAAAATAGCAACTTTTAATTTTGTCCGTTGGTTTTGGTACACAATGTAACTACAGAAGTGTCAAGCTTTAAACAGGAGCGAAAGTGAAATGCTAATGGTCTAATCCGATTTAATGATCTATGCTAAGCTAAACTAAAAATACAGCAGGAAAACCCTGATATCGGCTACATGAATTAAAAAACGGTAAAACTCAAATCTTTAACTGTAGGTGACTTGTAAAATGAAAAATGATTTATGCAGTGCTGTTTCGTTACCTAGCTGGGGACTATAGCACTGTTTAATATCATTGCTCCTGCTGCAGCCATGGTACAGCAGCATTGATTATGACGCCAGAATGAGAGTATAGTTCCTACAGCAGCCTGGAAAATATCAACTTTTAATTTGATCCGTTGGTTTTAGTACACAATATAACTACAGAAGAGTCAAGCTTTAAACAGGAGTGAAAGTGAAATGCTAATGGTCTAATCCGATTCAATGATCTATGCTAAGCTAAGCTAAAAGTGCAGCAGGAAAACCCTGAGATCGGCTACATGAATTCAAAAATGGTAAAACTCAAATCTTTACCGGAAGGTGACTTGTAAAATGAAAAATGATTTATGCAGTGCTGTTTCGTTACCTAGCTGGGGACTATAGCACTGCGTAATATCATTGCTCCTGCTGCAGCCATGGTACAGCAGCATTGATTATTATGCCAGAATGAGCCTGGAAAATAGCAACTTTTAATTTGATCTCTTGGTTTTAGTACACAATATAACTACAGAAGAGTCAAGCTTTAAACAGGAGCAAAAGTAAAAATGCTAATAGTCTAATCAGATTCAATGATCTATGCTTAGCTAAGCTAAAAGTGCAACAGCAAAACCCTGAGATTGGCTGGATGGATTCAAAAAATGGTAAAACTCAAATCCTAGATCATCGACTCCATTTCCAAATTAAAGTAATGTTTCACTTCAGCATTCTTCATTTGATTTATGCAACAACTATCTAAGAGAGAGAGAGAGAGAGAGAGAGAATTTTATAACATATAGGTCAACTTTAATTGTTCCGTTATTTTCAGATCTCCTTTCTTTTCAAACACGCTCACGTATAATCTCCTTAAGAAACTGCCTTCCTTTATTTATCCTTCCTTTTTCTTGGCAGAAAGAGACTGTGTTTTTGTTTCCCAGATTTCTGATGTCTATCAAGGTTCATCCAACTCTTCCTTTTCATCGCCACCCCGGTTCCAGTCAAGTTTGAACACGCTGAGCTGCTCTCTTAGATCTTTCATGTCACATTGAGATGATCTGTAGGGAATCTGACCCCTGTTGTAGAAAGTGGCAGAGTCTTAATTGCCTTGAATGCGCAAAAGCCTCAGGCTAAAATTCATTTGCATCCTGTTGGGTGCTGGATCTCTGCTCATTATGACACACCTGCCAAACTGCAATTACCTCATGATGTGGTTACCAGCCCTGTTTTCCTCACAAGAGAAGCCTTTTAAAATAGGTGACATTTTTGGCCTATTAATTAAACCCACACATTCCTCAAGCAAGCATTGTTGGGTTTTTAAACACTGTATATAAAGATGTTAATAACTGCAGCTTTGAAGAACAAGAGACTTTTCAAAAACATTAACAATTTTTACCAACCCCAAACTTCTGAGTGGTCGTCAATCCATCTAAAAGGTGCACGTTATTAATTACTGTACAATCAAAATCAGAATAAGTTAAGGTATATAGTTAATCGGCAGATATGCAATATAAGGTACTGTACACACGCAGAAATAAAGGTACAAAATCTGTCACTGGAGCAGTACCTTTTACAAAACTACTCGTTTCTACTGTACAGGTGAACTTTTGTACTTTTAAGGTCCACCTTTACCTATAAGTAGGGCCACACGGAATCTGCGGACATTTTTTGCTATTTCTGCGCAAAATTTCGTTTTGAAATTTTTTTGGGGGGAGTATCAAAACTAAAAACTTAATATATGAAATAAAAAAGTAATACATTTTTTACTTTTATTTAATGTTTACAATGCTAATCCAATTAGATCTAATTTATTTTGTAAACAAAGCAAGCCTCTCGTGTAAAATATCTAATAAAAGACAGAAAATATGATTTTACGAACTATATTGTAAATAAATCATATGAATATTTTCATATTAGTCAGTATTATTACTAAAATTAATGTAAAAACTGTAAAGATATACATTTACATGCGTTTACATCAGTAAATAAACAGAATCAATGATGGGCTAAAAATCTGCGGAATTCTGCACACGCAGAATCCGAGTGGAACCACCTATAAGATACGATGTGGTACACAGTTGTACTTATTAGGTATTAATATGTATTTTTAAGGACCTGTTAGGACCAAAAATATATTTTGAATTTTGAGACTTTGTACCTTTATTTCTGAGAGTGTACTTTCTTTCAAAAAGGTAATATGCATATAAATACATTTATTTATTTATTTGTTTGTTTGTTTGTTTGCTTATTCATTAATTCATTAAATTAGTTTGTTAGTCAGTCAGTTGCATTGCATTGCTCTTCTCGAAGTACATGCTTTGAGGCATATTAGTTTGCTCAAAATTTCAAACCATGGTGATAAAAAAAGAAATAATGCAAAACACATCAGTTTACAATAAGGTTCATTAGTTAATGTTAAATAATGCATTTACAAACATGAACAAACAATGAGCAATAGATTTATTACAGTATTTGTTCATGTTAGTTAACGTTAGTTAATAAAAATACAGTTGTTCATTGTTAGTTCATGTTGACTCACGGTGCATTAACTAATATTTACAAGCATGGACTTGGAGGGTAATATTGCATTAGTAAATGTTCAATAATGATTAATAAATGCTGTACAAGTGTTGTTCGTGATTAGTTCGTTTTAGTAAGTGCATTAACTAATGAACCTTATTGTAAAGTGGTACCAACACATTGAACCAAAGATTAAATAAAGGTTCAGGAAAATCATTCTCAAAATATTCTTGAAGTTTAATAGTTTAAGTATCAATTTTCACTATTAACCAGTGCCTTATATTCATTCATTCATTTTCTTGTCGACTTAAGTCCCTTTATTAATCTGGGGTCGGCACAGCGAAATGAACCGCCAACTTATCCAGCACATGTTTTATGCAGCGGATGCCCTTTCAGCTGCAAACCATCTCTGGGAAACATCCATACACACTTATACACTACTGACAATTTTAGCTTACCCAATTCACCTATAGCGCATGTCTTTGGACTGTGGGCGAAACCCACACGAACGCAGGAAGAACATGCAAACTCCCATACTCACTCATTCACACACATACACTACTGACAATTTAGCTTACCTAATTCATCTATTTCTGCATGTGTTTGGACTGTGGAGGGAAACCAGAGCACCCGGAGGAAACCCACACAAACACGGGGAGAACTTGCAAACTCCACACAGAAATGCCAAGTGACAGCCGAGGCTTGAACCAGCGACCTTCTTGCTATGAGGCGACAGCGCTAGCCATTGCGCCACACATGATTAGAACGAAAACTAATTTTATCATGGAAAATATTCCTTCTATCGTGTGCTGTTGCTTTTATTTAGAACACGACTTAAATCAGCCTTAAGTCAGCTTTTAGACTCTATAGTCAGGCACACTGCTGTTGGTGTTGTCAATCTGGCAACCTGCACTTGCATGTGTTTTGAACCAGGACTGCATAACCTCAACAACCGGGTGTCAAACTTACATACTCCACCTTAAATTGAATATAAAACAATGAAGTTGTCCCCCAAAATCTCAAGATGTGTGTTTCTAAATAAGTAGTTTGAACAAGCAGCAAACATATTTTTTTGAGGGAGCTTATTGAGACGCAGCCGCTGTTTTAAGTAAACAGGCAGCGCTGTGACCTTAGCGTGACAGCACTGACTCTGGAGACTCCAGCGCTGACTGACAGATACATTTGGGTGTCATCTTTTGTCTGAAGGAGGGATGGGAATCTGTGAGAAGAGGATGAGGTCCGGTTGCCTTTTTTTCTATGAAGATGACAGCATCGCCTCTGGCCTTCGCTGAGGATGCGGCATATCTTTTACAAAGTCAATCAAAATATATCCGTGGCATCTCTGTACTTGCAGATGCATATAGGTAACACTTTATAATACCTGCGCGCCATGAATGTGTTTTAACTATTCTCTTATATCTATTATCATAATGTTGGTGTTTTTAGTTTAGTTTGTATATATGCATGATTTATTAAGGTCTACTACAGTATGTCTATTTTAGTGCTTCTTAACTATGCTTGTTTGATTGTGTAATTTTTGGATTGCTTTCCTAGGTTGACAATTTCCAGGGAGAGATCAACAGATTTAAAAAAAAAACAACCTTCTGGCTAATTCTGGTGCATTTGAAGAAATGTTTATTAATGTACACTGTCCCTGCCAAATAAACAAACAAATAAATAAATCATTCCGTACACTAAAATATGTACACTCACCGGCCACTTTATCAGGTACACCTGTCCAAATGCTTGTTAAAGCAAATATCTAATCAGCCAATCACATGGCAGAAACCCAATGCATTTAGGCATGTAGACATGGTCAAGACGATCTGCTGCAGGTCAAACCAAGCATCAGAATGGAGAAGACCGGTGATTTAAGTGACTTTGAACGTGGTATGGTTGTTGGTGCCAGACGGGCTGGTCTGAGTATTTCAGAAACTGCTGATCTACTGGGATTTTCACGCACAACCATTTTTAGGGTTTACAGAGATTGCCTTGTTGATGCCAGAGGTCAGAGGAGAATGGCCAGACTGGTTCCAGCTGATAGAAAGGCAACAGTAACTCAAATAACCACTTGTTCCAACCGAGGTCTGCAGAAGAGCATCTCTGAACGCACAACATGGCCAACCTTGAGGCAGATGGGCTACAGCAGCAGAAGAACACACTGGGTGCCACTCCTGATGCTACAAATCACACAGGCTCACCAAAACTGGATATGCAAAACAATAGAAGATTGGAAAAAAAGTTCCCTGGTCTGATGAGTCTCGATTTCTGCTGCCACATTCGGATGGTCGGGTCAGAATTCGTCATCAACAACATGAAAGAATGGATCAATCCTGCCTTGTGTCAATGGTTCAGGCTGGTGGTGGTGTAATGGTGTGGGGTATATTTTCTTGGCACACTTTGGGCCTATTAGTGCCAATTAAGCATCATGTCAATGCCACAGCCTTCCTGAGTATTGTTGCTGACCATGTCAATCCCTTTCTGACCACAGTGTCCCCATCTTCTGATGGCTACTTCCAGCAGGATAACGCACCATGTCATAAAGCACAAATCATCTCAGACTGGTTTCTTGACCATGACAATGAATTCACTGTACTCAAATGGCCTCCACAGTCACCAGATCTCAATCCAATAGAGCAGTGGTTCTCAAACTGTGGTACGTGTACCACTAGTGATATGCAGGCTTCTTTCTAGTGGTACGCGGAGGAATCTCTGAATAAAGTTTAAAAAAAAATGAATATACTTTTAACACCAATGTGATCAGTAAATTGATTTTAATAGGTTAAACCTTTTGTTTATTATCAATTTTCCAATGTTTGTTATGTATTCTACCATTGGAAGCTAATTTCCTCCCCATATCTGTAATGGTTGTTCTCTCTCATTTTTATATCCCAATGTTGTTGGTATAGTTTAATCACTTGCTTTTCTGACACACAAAGCAACTCTAACGCGCAGCAGGCAGATGTAATTTCTAATTTAAATATGTACATCCAATTAATATATTTACAATAAAAGTTAATGTTTAGATTTTAAAGACATACAAGTAAGTCATATATACATGCAACATATATTTCAAAACGAGTTTATATATGAATATGATGACATGTAGCCTATATTCATGAGGTCCAAGGAACTTGATGAACAGGCTACTTTATAATAATACTTTAGTTTTCTTTTGACTTTTTAAGAACAGTGCCATTTTTAATTAACTTCAAAAGCACATTTTAATTTAAACATTGACGTTTTATTTATTGTATTACCTTTACGCACAGCACGGTGTTAATGTTCGACTATTTAGAATGTTAAAAGTGGCTGACAATAATAAACATTCATAATAAGAATTAATCTTCCACGATTTTGAACTGTGCAGAGCTGTAGCTGCTTAATTAGGCCTACTACAACGCTACTGTACCGGTCATTATGGTGGTACTTGGAGAGAGATTTTTTTTCTGAGATGGTACTTGGTGAAAAAAGTTTGAGAACCACTGCAATAGAGCACCTTTGGGATGTGGTGGAACGGGAGATTCACATCATGGACGTGCAGCCAACAAATCTGCAGCAACTGCGTGATGCTATCACGTCAACATGGGCCAAAATCTCTGAGGAATATTTGCAGTACCTTGTCTAATCTATGCCACGAAGGATTAAAGCAGTTCTGAAGGCAAAAGAGAGTCCAACCCGGTACTAGTAAGGTGTACCTAATAAAGTGGCCGGTGAGAGTATTTCTGCTGTTTGTTCAAAATACTTATTGTAAATAAGCTGAAACATTTTTTGCACTGCAACTGATGATCAACATTAAAATGACAAAGTTTACCTCTTCCCAACAGGGAAAACCATCAACAATGAAGAATGCATGATTATATGCTGGCTTTCCAATCCAAAAATGTCATTATAATGCAAGTCAATGAGGCAAAAACAGCCACCAACATAACGAAAAGGTAGTCAATTTGAACAATGCACAAGCGTTAACCAACATCTCACCTCTCTTGATTATATAACAAAGCGCTTTCCTCGATCTCCACACAGCTGCCTGTTAGAGACACGCAAACAGCAGTCGTCTCCGCTGTCTTTGTGCTGCGGCATCATGTATTGTTTCAGGTATTCTCTAATTCTCCAGCCCTCGGGACGTTTCCCTTCATATGCTTATCTGCTTGTTTAGGGGTAAATAAACACTAAAAGGGATCATATCTGACTGTGCTGCTTTGACTTGACAGAGGCGATTAAAAGAGGGCCGGGCGAAGAATGAAAGAGAGCCAGCAGAAGGAAAATAAAGCTGCTCTCTTTGTCTCTGAGCTGCGAGAAACAGAGATGATTAAAACATAATGGAGTGAAAACGTCCTCCTCATGTGCCGGCGCTCTGCAGAGAGCACTAAAAACAACACAAAAGCAGGCATGAGACAGAGGCTCATTGTGCACTTCAAGACCAGCGCAGAGCAGACTCAGAGTTCACATGAGACGCCCTGCAGAAACACAAAGCAAATGTCAGTGTGTTTAGATGAGGAGGACTGCTGATGCTCTGTTTGTTTATGTGCTGGGAAGATGGAGAACACTGAAACTGTCTGTCTGTCTGTCTGTCTGTCTGTCTATGTCTTGTCTATCTGCCCATTTGTCTGTCCATCCATCCATCTTTTCCTCTGTTCATCTGTCAATCCATATATTTATCTATCTATATGTCCATCCATCAATCTATAAATCCATCCACTCATCTATCTATTCGTCTGTCCATCCATCCATCCATTCATTAATCTATCTATCTGCCCATTTGTTTGTCCATCTATCTATCTATCTATCCATCCATCCATCTTTCCCTCTGTTTGTCTGCCCATCCATCCATCTATCAACAAACTATCCATCTATTCATCCATCCATCCATCCATCCATGTTTTTCCTTCTATCCATTCATATATTTTCACTCTATCTATCTATCTATCTATCTATCTATCTATCTATCTATCTATCTATCTATCTATCTATCTATCTATCTATCTAT
>CAIGQQ010031496.1:2150612-2167428 GCA_903798035.1 Danio albolineatus
TATTATTATTATTATTATTATTATTATTATTATTATTATTATTATTAATAGTAATATTATTGAAAGCAATTATGACTGGAGTAATAATATCATTTGAATCTACATACAATAAGTAATAAATAGTATTTAATAAATATTATTTAAATATTTAAATAAAGTATTTAATTAATTGATATTTGACATTTTTACATGTAATAAATGCCGCCATGATGAACAGAATAATTTCATTTAAAAAAAAAAATACGAAAAAAATACGAAAAAAAAAAACGACCCCAAACCTTTGACCGGTGTGTGTAAGAATGCACATGAGAATTGTAGAAGCACATTTCTCAAAGTCTCTCGTCTCGCTGGGATGGAAACAATTAGCAGAGAACAAAGAAAAAAAGAGTTAAAGTCAGGAGGAAATGCTGAAAACATGAGTTTGGTAAATGACCTCATAAACACCAGCCTCACCAGCCCCCAAACACACACACACACACAGAAGCATGCACATGCATACACACAAGCAAGCACAAACACACACTCTCATACACACCCTCTCTTTCTCACACACACACTCACACACTCACTCTTTCTCACACACACACCCACACACAAATATACATACACCCACAAGCACACATATGAGTGCAAAAGCACACTATTTGTCATATACACACACGCACAGAAACACAAAAACATTCTCTCTCATACACTCTCTCACACACACACACGCACACATGCTTATTCACATACACACAAGCACAAACACACCCCCTCTCTTACACACACACAGAAACTCACTCACACATACACACACAAGCACAAACACACACACACACACATACATACACAAGCATAAACTCTCTCTCACTCTCACACAAGTACAATATCTCTCTCTCTCTCTCTCTCTCTCTCTATCTAACACACACACATACACGCACACACAATTCCTGAACAGCTCGGTCTGCGTCTGCCATCAATATCTGTGAGTTGGACTGCTTCATCTGGAGTTCATATGGGCTTCATCTCTCCCCCCTCCTGCAATCCTTCCCCAAACTATTTCCTTTTTCAATTTCCAGAGGAAGTTGTTAAATGGTTCCTGAACCAAACAAGCTTTTTTTTTTCCTCCCCGTGTTCGCTCTCACCCCATCCCCGCGCTGGCCCACATTTACAGCCATCACCAACAACAACGCTCATAATAGTGCATCGCATTAATAAACCACCGCGTTCACCTTAATGAGGGAAAAGCCGTCAGGGGATTTTCAAATAAAACCAGGAGCTACGTGTTAATATACACAAGAAGATGGAAAGAACCCATATGAGGATATATGCACATATATCAAACCTATATGCAGTATATATGCACATATGATAATATATACACTGCATATATGCGTATATATGCCACATATAGGCAAAATTGAGGTGTGTTTACAGTGCATCCGGAGAGTATTCATAGCGCTTCACTTTTTTCACATTTGTTTATGCTACAGCCTTATTCCAAAATGGATTAAATTAATTTATTTCCTCAACATTCATTCATTCATTCATTTTCTTTTCGGCTTAGTCCCTTTATTAATCCGGGGTCGCCACAGCGGAATGAACCGCCAACTTATCCGGCATTTGTTTTACGCAGCGGATGCCCTTCCAGCCACAACCCATCTCTGGGAAACACATCCATACATTCTCATTCACACACATACACTACGGACAATTTAGCTTACCCAATTCACCTGTACCGCATGTCTTTGGACTGTGGGGGAAACCGGAGCACCCGGAGGAAATCCACGCAACCACGGGGAGAACATGCAAACTCCACACAGAAATGCCAACTGGCCCAACCGGGACCTGCCCCAACCGGGGATCGAACCAGCGACCTTCTTGCTGTGAGGCGAACGTGCTACTCACGCTCCACCGTGGCGCCCTATTTCCTCAACATTCTCTACACAATTCATTGCAAAAATGCAAATCTGGTGCTGGTGGGAGCTGGTGAGAATGTGGTATGAAAATAAAACATAAAAGTGGTTGTAAAGTAATAAACTGGCATTAGGAAAAATAATACCCCTGCATTACAATGATACAAATGCTTTCAGCCAAGACTGGCCCATATGTCAGCCAGAAGTGCTGTGTGCAGCCAGCAGCCGGTTCTGGCTAATTATACTTTCACCGATGACATCATTGACATTAAGTCAACAGTGGTGCATTTCAGCCGGAGTTGGCTCAAATGTGCTCGCTATCTAGGGAAAGAAATCATTCCTAATTGACGAGTCCAAACATAACATCAGACCTATTATACGGTGTAAATTTGTGCAAGAGCACAATCCCATAAAAGCACAAGTTTTGCACAAGTGATTTACTGCAAAGACGACGCACAACTAGGCCTGTCACGATATCTGTTTTTTGTTGTACGATATATTGCACCAAAATATATCGTGATAAACGATATTACTGCAATGTAATAGCATCATAACGCAAGAACACTCTTCAAAAGAACATCATATTCTATTAAATTAAATTATATTATTATCTTATTCTTAAGAGCACTTAATTTAATTTAGTCATTTTAATAATTTAATGAGGCAGCATTGGAATCAGAATGTGAACACGCATATCCAAAACAAATAATGAATGTTAACACACACACAAAAAAAAGATAAAAAGTTACAGAATAGCGATATCTGCTGCCAGATCTATTTTTAGTTGTCAGGCACCCACATCATAATATACTTTAGTCATTTGTGGTAAATACTAAAGTGTTTTTTAACCATACTGACACTGACACCTCGAGTAGAGATAGAGAGGTTGTGCCAAAAATTATCACCAAAAATTATTGAGGTCATGTCCATGTTTTGTGCGATAAGTCGATATATTGATTATTGTGACAGGCCTACACACAACAGCTCATTTTCATAATGTCTGATGCTTCACATAAACCAGTGAATAGAGTGGAGGAACTATGACGTCAGCTTGTAGGCCAATTGGCTGCTAGCATAAAACTGGTTCCCTCAATAAAATCCCCATAGGAGTTTCCCATAGGCTTTTCGAAGTTTGCAAATAATAAGCTCTGTGTTCAAACACTGTTCATTTCACACACGTTTTGTCCGGCCGGATACGATAATACATCTTTTAGCACTTTCGGACCTTAAATGTAAACACAAGAACTGAAAAGCTAACATTAGGCTACAAACAGACTATAGGTCTTCGGGCTGCTTGCCTGTGACGTCAGCACCACCCTGCTTTGGACAACTCTTCAAGCTTATTTTTTAGAAATATGGTCGATGATAAAGGTTTAATCTCTTGGTTTATCTTATTATAATCCACACTATATATTATAAACAAATAAATAAGCAAGAACTTATAGACCTATGTGCCTTTTGCATAGTTTTTACGTGGGAAATTCATTTTGTTTTACGTTACGGTTGTTGTAAAAGGTTTAAAACTGTATTTATAAGTGTGCCTACATAGTATCATCATGAGACATATTTAAATGAGTGTGTCGCCCGCGTGCATACAGCCCGCTTACCTTAGTAATACACAACAGAAATGAGGCGTGAGGGACAGGTCTATCAAATACCTGCAAGATCCATCATGGACACAGAACAGCATTCAATATTCTTGTTTTGTCACGAAGTACAGCGAAAAGCAGCTCATACAGTCACATATGATCTACATGTTAAGGAGGAGCAGGGGCACCGCTAACAATTTTGATTGATATATGAAGATAGGCCCCCTACTACCAGGCTAGCTATTCTCTTTGTCTGCAATGTAGTTATACTGACGTATGCATTTCATTATTGATTTTGTCCACTACTTATCAGTATTTAGTAAGAGAACAGCCATGACTGTAGCTAGCAGATGATTTATTGTTCAAATGTAAATGTAGTAAAAAGGAACAGTAATCTTATATTCACTGAAAATTTTACATTTCTAAACACACAAAATGTATATGTATGTTAAATGTGTCACTATTTAAATAACTGTACTGCAATAGTGTCTCATTTAATGTGCAATACACTGGAACAGTGACAAAAATCAATAAAACACAAAATTATATTACAATGAGACCCATAAATAAGCCGAGACCCATAAATTATGCTGAGTGCATCATCCGGGTAATTAAAGTGCACTTATTATTCTTAGAGTTTTCAGTGTGAACGCACTACTGACACTATTTATGCTACAAAATGGCGTAAAATAGTTCATAAGTATGCGATTTGGGACGCAGCTGATGTTAACCTCGAGGACATCGCTGTTTTTACAGTTTACCCGACGATCGCACTCAACAAAGACGGACTACTGACGGACTGAACCATACAGTTTTGTTTCTAATGAATTGTTTTACTTTTTAATTTAGAGATACATTTATGATTTATATTACATTATAGTACTGTTATTAATTATAAAGCAGATCTCTGTGGGCACCTAGTGTGCATGGGCCCTTAGAATCGTCCTAACTTCCCCCCCTTAGCGGCGCCCCTGAGGAGGAGTGTATTATGACAGTTTTTTTTCTTCCTCTGAACTCATTTAACTCTATGAAAAATCAATTGATCACGTTAAATAACAGTTCACATGTGTGTATTTTTTACACATTTATTCACACATTTGCATTACTGAGAGCAGGAAAGAGACAGACTGCACTGGTCAGCAGTAAGTTATCTTCATTATATCGTTAAATTAAGAATAAATGATCAGCAAATGAATCTGTTCTGGCAGTCTTTACTAGTGAAGGCATTATCCACTTAATATGAATTCCCAATAAGAAAAATACAACAAACTATAAAATACTATTCATGAAAATACTTAAATAACAGACAAATCCAAATGTCCAACGCAAGCAGGCTGCGCTCCAGCAACAACCCCAGACCAGTTCAGCTCGATGACGTATAATGTCTGCGACACTGCCTGTAGTCCCGTTTAGCAGCTTGATAGCAACCGTCTTATTAAAGAAGCATAACAGATTTTAAAAAAAAAGAGTGTGATGTGTTTTATGTAGGGCTGTCAAAAAATTAATCGTGATTAATCACATCCAAAATAAAAGTTTAACATAATATTTGTGTGTGTACTGTGTATATTTTATTATGAATATATAAATACACACATGCATATACTTGATAAAATGTTGGTTTATATTTAGATATATAAAAAATATATGTGTATGACACAAATTTTACATTTGAATATGATGTAACTACTTTGATGTAACTTTTTTTTATATAGTTTTGGCATCTATAAATGTGTTTATCACATATACATAATAAATATATATAACACACACACATATTATGTCAAAACAAACTTTTATTTTGGATGTGATTAATCACGATTAATTCTTGGACAGCCCTAGTTTTATGTTATATAAAACGTGTATAAAAGGAATAAAACGTGAAAGTATCTTGAGTTTGTGTTTGCCACGAACCTTATTTAAGCGATTTATCTGAAATCCCTTTGAAAAAACCCATTGACTTTTGGACGAGGGAACCGGAACTGCTAAAATGCTAACTTGCTTCCGGGGTTTTGCATACATAATGACGTCATAGCATCACTCTATTAGGTTGCAAACAAGTAGCACTGATGACAAAAATGTCCATGTAATCTACCAACAACACTGCAGCAAAGTAGGTTTAGACATGCTTAGATGTTCAAATGATGCTTAGTAAGCGAAGTCAACTCATTTTAATATTCATTCATTTTTCTTTGGCTTAGTCCCTTATTTATTAGGGGTCTCCACAGTGGAATGAAGCGCCAACTATTCCAGCATATGTTTTACACTGCGGATGCCCTCCCAGCTGCAACCCAGTACTGGGAAACACTTATACACGGTCACATTCACACAAACACTCAAGCACTACGGCCAATTTAGTTCATCCAATTGACCTATAGCACATGTGTTTGGACTGTGCGGGAAACCAGAGCACCCAGAGGAAGCCCAGCACGGGGAGAACATGCAAACTCCACACAGAAATGCCAACTGACCCAGCCAGGACTCAAACCAGCGACCTACATGCTGTGAGGAGACAGTGCTAACCATTTTGATATTATACTCCAATTCATTTTCACAAAGAAACACAAAAGGTTTATCTCATTGAAATTGCTGACAGCTTCGGACATTTTGATTCTGACAATACATCATGTCACACAACCAGATCAGTTGTGTTTCCTGATCTGTTTCCTGCTTGACTCGGTACAAAACTGTCACTGGAACAGCATCCTTTCAAAATGACGCTTATTAAAGGGCACATATTAGTACCTAATGTAATTATAGCAGTAATTTAAAGTCCTATGTTAGTAGCTAAAGTAGTACCTAGTATTGTTTAACCTTTAGAGAGGGTAGCAGCTCAGTAAATGATTGCGTGTCTTTATTTGTGATAGGTAAGAGTTGTGATCTAATATAAAACATCATTCATTAATTTTCCTTCGGTTTAGTCTCTATGTCAGAGGTTTGCACAGCAGAATGAACCGCCAATTATTTCAGCTTGTTTTACGCAGATGATGCACTTCCAGCTGCAACCAGGTACTGGGAAACACCCATGCACACTCATTCACACACTCATACACTCCGGTCAATTTAGTTTATTCAATCTACCTATAGCACTTGTGGGGGAAACCGGAGCACCCGGGGGAAACCCACACCAACACGGGGAGAACATGCAAACTCCACACAGAGATGCCAACTGGCCCAGTTAGGCCTCAAACCAGCTACCTGCTTGCTGTGAGGTGACAGTTCTAACCACTGAGTCATGTCCCACCCCTTAAAACATACGTTTAATCAACATAATACCAAAGGAGGCATGAGGTTTGTGTGTTAGGGAAGTGACATTAACGATTTTGCTGCTCATTTTTTCTCTTACAACTCTAGGGATCTCCTCTAAAAAGATCTCATTCTGTGCTCATATTTACCCTAGACACTAAAGTCTGCAATAAAAAGTCAAACATTTCTTATCAACCCATCTGAACCTTTCTCCAGCTTCATTTTATAGCTCTACAAAAAAAAAAAAAAAAAAAAGGGAATCTTTGTCATGGTGAGTTGGGTTCCTTCATGTTTTCAGACACGCTCAGGAGCACACAATGTAAACCAATGCAAATCATCACCACAGAAACGGTTTTACAGTAAACCCATTTGGAAAAACATCTTACATATACTAAAATGGACTTACACTCACTGGCAAAAAATAAAAGATTAAATAAATAAATAAATAATTCTTGATAAAACAAAAATTTGCACTGCAAAAAATAAACTATTGCCATTTTATGCAGTTACCACCAGATTTTTCATTGTGCGCTCATTCATTTTGCTTTCGGTTCTGTTTCTTTTTTTGTGGATCTAAAATCTTTGCTTGCGAGTTGAAAAGTTTTGCGAGTTGAAAACTGCAGCTCAGTGGGCGGTATCTTCCCTATGGGATGAAAGACCTTATTGCATTGGTCAATCTTGGTTGAGGTCGCAGGTTGGTCACGCCTATTACGTTTTCACACTATTGGACTGGGACTCCCTTCAGTGACAAGAGCGAGCAATGGCGAGCTACAGGTCCTTTTGTTTTATCAAGATTTTTTTTTTATTTTTATTTTTATTTTTTTTTTATTTTTTATTACAATGTACCTAATTTTGGTCAAAAACTTCATATGTTAAAGACACAAAGACATAAAGACACAAAATTAACTCTGGCATACATGGGTTCAAAATTTTTCAACTCGCAAGCAAAACATTTCAACTCACAAGCAAAAATTCTAGATGTGCAATAAATGACAGCAGAGCAGAGAGCAAAATGAATGAGTTTGCAAATTACAATTGTGGTAACAGCATAATAGAACAATCAGGGTTTTTTTGCAATTCTAAATATTTTATTATCATCGACATACGTTTATTGATTAAAAAAAACTATTTGCAATCTTTTATTTTTATTTACTATGTACTTAATTTTTCCCTAAAACTAAATATTTTTTTATTAAATAATAAAGACACGGACGCCACGGTGGCGTAGTGAGTAGCACGTTCGCCTCACAGCAAGAAGGTCGCTGGTTCGAGCCTCGGCTGGGTCAGTTGGCATTTCTATGGAGTTTGCATGTTCTCCCTGTGGTTGCGTGGGTTTCCTCCGGGTGCTCCGGTTTCCCCAACAAGTCCAAAGACATGCACTATAGGTGAATTGGGTAGGCTAAATTGTCCATAGTGTGTGAGTGCGAATGAGTGTGTATGGATGTTTCCCAGAGATGGGTTGCAGTTGGAAGGGCATCCGCTGCGTAAAACAAATGCTGGATAAGTTCCGCTGTGGCGACCCCGGATTAATAAAGGGACTAAGCCGAAAATAAAATGAATGAATGAATAATAAAGACACATATCTAACTCCATAGATTGATCCATGCTTTCATGTTGTTGACACCAAATTCTGACCCGACCAGGCAACGTTTTTCCAATCTTCTATTGTCCAATTTTGGTGAGCCTGTGTGAATTGTAGCCTTAGTTTTTTGTACCTAATAAAGTGGCCGGTTAGTGTATAAGCAAGTACAGTACCTTTATAAATGCTCTGTGTGTGTCTGAGAAGCTGAAAATAAACATAATATTCTGTCTCCAGCACTAAAGTTAGCGAATCAAATAAATTAATCAGCTTTTCTGTGACAGAATATCAACGAGCTGTCACAAGAAACCATTTACATATATTATTATCATCTTTATTTGTAGTCTGAAAGCTTCCAGTGTTTTTGCTAATCAGTGTGTCACTACATGCCTCAATGTGAGTATTTTTTTTTAAATGTCATAGGTTATAAATCCCAGAAGTGTTTTAATACAGTATATTCAGAATTTACAAAAATGTGTGACATCCGAAAAAGAATTACACAAAGGAAAGTTAATTGCAAATGCCAGTGCGCTTAAATAAAACCAGAGTGAATTATTCCAGTGCTCTGATTAATGGAGACGTGATCTGTATTGTCAGCTGTCTATTAAGCAACTGGAGCAGCTCCGTTTTGACAGTCCTCCATCCAGACACTGTGAGTGAGTGAGTGAGTGTGTGGGACCCCGAGGGGTCGACGTCTGATGTTCCAGCGGCACACCACTGTCACACAGCAGAAACACACACAAGCACTACTAATCACACACAACTATACTGTCAAGCATATCTGTTAATGAACAATTTCCATATTTTGTTAACCGCGTTTTCTGTTTATTTCTGGTTGTGAATTGCATTATGGGATGTTGATCTCTGCTCTGTTGACTTTTGATGTTGAAAATTCATCTCTACATTTTAACAAAGTGACTTTTATTGACATTTCAGTCGTTTGATATATTATTTACTGTATAAGGAATGATATATAGAGGAATAGGTCTGTAAAATAACAGAAATTTGCTGGCAGTTTATTACAAAGTTTCTATAGCGTAATATACAACACTAACCCAGACAATATAGTTTTTTTAAACAATTAAAAATGTTCCTAATTTTCAAGATTAAAAGTTGCTGGATAAAAGATTAAGATCCCATAATGCAGTTCAAAAGCATAAACAAATGGAAAAATAAAAACATGAATCACAAAATACAAAAAACTGCTGCTTTATGGATGTTTTTTTTACAGTGCACATTCAGCGGAGAGTTACACACTCTTCACGTTCTGTTCACACAAAACACTTCATTACAAAAAAAAACTAAAAGTGTACAAATCTGATGCCATTAGAGAGCGATTTTTAAAGCATCTGTTAAAAAAACCTTGAGTGGAATTAAAAGATACCAGGAATGCTGAAGTTACTTCATGGACCAATGTTAGTTCATTCATTCATTTTCCTTCAACTTTTTCACTATTGCTCGCCACAGCAGAATGAACCGCCAACTATTCCAGCATATGTTTTACACAAGCGGCAACCTCCCGCTCTCCCTCGGGAAGCCAATACGGAAGTAACTAAAACTGCAATTCATCGAAAAATCCGCTGGTCCTGGCTCCATAATAGAGCAAATCTCTGATGAGCCCACTGGTGAAATGGCCAACTTTACAGCAGAAAACAAGGTGTTTACAGCCTGGTACAAAGAACGATTTTGGTTCATATAGCTTATATTACCCTTCATGACAACTGTGAGGGGGGTGAATTTTTTTATAACTCATCCGTTTCCTTTATATTAGCTAAATTAAGTTTGCATAATTAAGGGTGTGGCCACTTGAGTGACAGATAGTCCCGCTGGTTGCCGTCACGTCACCTCAGCTGATTCCTGGCTGATTAGCTGCTGATTTCGGCATATTCATTGTATTTTTGTGTTGTTTTATTTGGCTTTACACAGTCAATTGCCTTTTGGAATTATTTCCTGCAATTATCAGATAATATGACATGCTGTGTGCACTTAATTGTACTCACAAACCATTCATGTGGCCTCCGTTTCCCAGGTGAGTGAAATTATATACTTATACCATCTCTATAAATGTAATTGCTTTATTTAGGATAATTTATGATTTATAATGTTCTTCAGAACTCTAATGCATTCCAGAATCTGACAGATTGATCATCTGTAGTCTATACAATCGTCATCTGAAGCGTTGTCATACAGTGTTCTGTCTGGATTTCCTAAATAGTCCTGCATTTACAAACACAGACTATATCTGAAGTATTTGGATGTAATTTGCACTTTCTTCCTTTTGAAAAACGTCATAAGAACGATGTTAAGTGGCTTGAAATATTACAACAGTGTTTTCAACAGACTAAACACTTTATTGAAATAGTGTACAACCAAGCACGTGTGTTCAGAACACAAACGAGTCGCAGGGAATGAAATATGATGTGTTTCTCCCATAAGAAAGCTCTTAGCTAAATGCCAGCATGCGTCCTGTAGCTCAGCTCATGCTCCGCCTCTTTACCCTTGTTTGGTATGCCTCGGTTGGTGCGATGACGCGCGAACAAAATGGCGACGGTTGGCCACGCCTACTAGTAGCTTCTTTTGGGTTCATCAGAAACCTATGGGTGACGTCACGGATACTACGTCCATATTTTTTACAGTCTATGTTTTTACACAGCAAATGCCCTTCCAGCTGCAATCCAGTACTGGGAAACACCCATACACTTACATTCTCTCACACACACTCATACACTACGGCCGATTTAGTACATCCAATTCAGCTATAGCGCATGTGTTTGGACTGTGGGGGAAACCGGAGCACCCGGAGGAAACCCACACCAACACGGGGAGAACATGCAAACTCCATACAGAAATGCCAACTGGCCTTGTCGGGACTCGAATCCGTGACCTTCTTGCTGTGAGGCAACTACTGAGCCACTGTGCCACCCCATAAATGTTAGTACAAACCTTTATTTTTTTATTTGTGAACGTTATTAGGATAAGGATTTATAAATGGGGAACAAACTTGTTTGAATATGCTAAACACTGTTACTGATTTTTATGTAATATTTTTATTATTTTACTGTTAAATTAAAGGGATAGTTCACTTAAAAATGAGCATCTACTCACCCTCAAGTGGTTTTAAACCTTTGAGTTTGTTTTTTCTCTTCTGTTGAACACTAAATGTATTTTAAAGAAAGCTGAAATCATGTAATCATTGACTTCCAAAACAAATGCAATGGAAGTCAATGGTTACAGGTTTTGAGCATTTTTCAAAGTATCTTATTTTGCCTTTAACAGTTAAAAGAAACGCAGAAAGGTTTGAAACAAGTCCTGGGTCAGTAAATAATGACAGACATTTCAATTTTGGGTGAACTACCCTTTTAATATGGCTACATTTACATTTAATAGGACACTGTGATCGTATGGTTTTTTGAACAAATTATGTTTTTTATTGCGTAATAATTTGCTTATTTTGGCATCACTGAAACACTATTATTTATTTAATTAATAAAAGTTCCTTAATTAACAAGTAAGTTAAATAAAGTTAATTAGAATTTTTATGTTTCCCTTCATTAACATTTGTAACATTTTTATTTATGCAATTTTGCCTTTATTAAATTAATAAATTACTTATTTTACAAATAAATTAATTAATATGTACATATAATTTAAATTTATTTATCAGAATTTCAGGTTGTTTCAACAAAAATGAAATGAGAAAGCAAGCAGGCTGAAAAAGCATTCACTTCATTAATAAATTAATTAATTTGAGGGAATAAAAGGCTGAAAGAAGAGTCTCCGTCAGTCATGAGCGTGAGTAAAAGCGTGGCAGAAACGTGATTTTAGATTTTGACGGTCTCTGCGTGTCGACTCAGTGCAGAAGGTTTTTCGAGGACAGGGAAAATGAGAGCTGTGTGTGTTTGGATCCAGGGATAATCAGGGAATTACTCTGCAAATGTCTGGAATCATCTGGATTTGGTTATGGAGCTCATCTTCACGTGTTCGGCGGCTCCAAACGCAATTCCTGAAAATAACACACACATTCAGGCTCAGGGCGCACTTTGCTGACCCAATCTGAGGAAATTAAGAGCCTTTTAGATAGTAAATCCTGATATTCCTTTATTAAACAAAACAAAGTCATACTTAAGCAGCTGACGGACAACACTGAAAATATTTAGAAAATTTACATTTATTATAAACGCTGTAAGAGCAAGTATTATATTACTCTGATGAACTGTTCATTTTTATATCATAGTGATAGGATGCTTTAAAGTATTATGTGTACATATTACCAGCTTTCTGACAGATAGACGACAGCTAGTCAGTATGGGCAAAATCACGTCTGACAGCCGCACCATCAGTACTGGTGCCCCCCGAGGATGTGTTCTCTCCCCACTGCTCTTCTCCCTGTACACCAACGACTGCACCGCAAAAGATCCCTCCGTCAAGCTCCTGAAGTTTGCGGACGACACTACTGTTATCGGCCTCATCCGGAACAGTGACGAGTCTGCATACAGACAGGAGGTGGAGCGGCTAGCTTTATGGTGCACATACAACAACCTAGAGCTGAACACGCTCAAAACGGTGGAGATGATAGTGGACTTCAGGAGAAACCCCCCTGCACTCCCCCCGCTCACCATCATGGACAGCACTGTGGCTGCAGTGGAGTCATTCAGGTTCCTGGGCACCACCATCTCTCAGGATCTGAAGTGGGACACTCACATAGACTCTATTGTGAAGAAAGCCCAGCAGAGACTGTACTTCCTTCATCAGCTGAGGAAGTTCAACCTGCCACAGGAGCTGCTCGTGCAGTTCTACTCAGTTCTACTCAGCTGCCATCCAATGCAATCTACTCAGCTGCAATCCAGCAGCCAAATCCATCCTCTGCACTTCAATCACCAACTGGTTCGGCTCAGCAGCCAAATCTGACCTCCGTAGACTACAGCGAATAGTCCGGACTGCTGAACGAATCACTGGCACTACCCTTCCTACACTTCAAGAACTGTACTCTTCCACAGTGAGTAAAAGGGCTCGCAAAATCACCCTGGACGCCTCGCACCCAGCACACTTCCTGTTTGAACTGTTACCGTCTGGCCGGCGCTACAGAGCACCGAGCACAAAAACTGCCAGACACAGGAAAAGTTTCTTTCCTCAGGCCATCTACCTCATGAACAGTTAATATTTTGCAATATTGTGCAATAAACTTGCAATACTTTCTTATACACACTTGTACACAGCACCTTATAACAATATACAATGCAATACTTCTCCTTACGCTTCTGTAGCCAAAGCAAATTCCTTGTGTGTGAAGCACACTTGGCAATAAAACTGATTCTGATATTAGGCATGGGACGATAACCGTTTTCAAGGTATACCGCGATTTGTAAAAGTCAAGGTTTTCATACCGCCAACATTTTCTGCTATACCGTTCCTAAGGTATGTTTAAGATTTTTTTTTTTATTTACATTTTTTGTTTTGTTTTTTAGGTGTAAATTGTAAAGAAATCTGTGTTTTTGAAACAAATGAAGACAGCAGAAGTCAACGATTCACTTGAATTATTTAGCCTGAAATGTTTACCGTCTCAAAATATTTAAAATGTTTCTCAATATAAAATATATTGTGTTCAAAAGGGAAAAAGGTTTTGTTTTTTAGCCAGACATTTAAAAAGAATATATTTTACAGCAGAAATCACAATACTGTGAAACAGTGATATTTTTATCCAAGGTTATCATATCGTCAGAATCTTATACCGGGCCATGCCTAGTAAATATACTGTACATTACATTAATCAGTTCAAAAAGCCAAAACTGGAACGAACCTAACAAATAAATAAGATCACAATGCAAAAAGAATTGCACAGAAAACTAATACGTTGAGGAAAAATCTAACATAAAATTTTATTAAACAGGAAAACTGGAAACATAAAAAATAAAACAATTTGTTGGAATTTTGCAGGTTGTACATTTTCTTTGCTATAACTTTGTATTATCATTTCGATTCCTAAGATTTTAGGTGACCAAAACGCATATTTTAATAGGTATATTACTATATATTTATACATATATATTAAAATATAACTGTTCATTAAAATAGTTTCATTTGAATGCACCAGAAAAATTGATGAAATTCATTTTCAAATGGGGTGCGCTCATTTATGCTGAGCACGAAATACACCCACTGTCCACTTTATTAGGTACACCTTACTAGTACCGGGTTGGACTCCCTTTTGCCTTCAGTACTGTCTTAATCCTTCGTGGCATAGATTCAACAAGGCACTGGAAATATTCCTTAGAGATTTTGGTCCATGTTGACATGATATATCGGCTGCACATCCATGATGTGAGTTCCACCATATCCCAAAGGTGCTCTATTGGATTGAGATCTGGTGACTGTGGAGGCCATTTGAGTACAGTGAACTCAATGTCATGTTCAAGAAACCAGTCTGAGATGTCGCTTTATGACATGGTGTGTTATCCTGCTGGAAGTAGCCATCAGAAGATGTGTACACTGTGGTCATAAAGGGGGTTACATGGTCAGCAACAATACTCAGGTAGGCTGTGGCGTTTACACGATGATCAATAGGTACTAATGGACCCAAAGTGTGCAAAGAAATATCCCCCACACTATTACACCACCACCACCATCCTGAACTGTTGATACAAGACAGGATGGATCCATGCTTTCATACTGTTGACACCAAATTCTGACCCGACCATCCGAATGTGTGTGCTCTGGTTTCCCCCACAAACACATCCGCTACAGGTGAATTGAATAAAATAAATAGGCCATAGTGTATGATTGTGTGTATAAATGAGTGTGTATGGGTGTTTCCCAGTACTGGGTTGCGGCCATAAGAGCATCTGCTGCGCAAAACATACAGTACGCTGGAATAGTTGGCAGTTCATACCACTGTGGTGACCGAGACTAAGCCAAAGGAAAATGAACGAAAAGTTAATGAATGCATTTGAATGATTTATTTGTTCAAACTGTTACAGACTTAATTTTACTTGTCACTAATTTAAGTGAAATGGTTGTGTTACGGCTTGTCACAGTGCAGGATGTCATGTCACAGTTGGTGTTTGATCGGGCACATTTACTGCATGCAACATGCTCCGAATAACAGATCCGCAATCTTGTAAGAAAGAATGAAAGAAAGCTCGCAAATAAAGAAGAACAAGCTGTCAGCGCACTTGTCACTTCCAGCATGTCATGTTCTAAAGGGAGCGTATGTGAGCCTCTGGCACTCTGACCTTTAGCAAAGCAGAGCAGAGATTCGCTAATTAACCAAGCGCTTTCTCTCTCTCTCTCTCTCTCTCTCACTCACTCACACACACACACACACACACACACGGTTCTGTCTCCTTCATTAGCCAGACATGCAGATTAGGAGATTAATCTGCATAAATGCAAATGAGCTTGTTGGGATTAGCTCTTGGTCAGCTCTGAGCGCATGAAAACGTCAAACGTCATCGACTCGCTGTTTTTACGCCATGAACTCGTTAGCTGAGGAAAGCAACTTGTCAGAAATGTCATTGCAGTTATTCTCACGAATATTAAAATCCTAGCACTCGCTGCTTTGTCTCCCGCTGTGATATTTGCTCCGATCTGACACTAATTAGTGTCTTAATTAAGGCGCGGTGCTGCTGAACGTGCATACATTAAAGCGCAGTAACCTTGTGCATGGGGTCTGATTTTCTCACGTTGCACAAGAGCAGCAGATCTGGATCTTCTCAAGATCCACGCAGGGTGAATATAATCCAAAACAGGCCTCGCTGTTGGCTTTTATTTATTTGTGCTCTTTTGTAAACAAAACAAACTCGTTGAGAATGTTTGCAGTTCCTTCTGTTATTAGAGATAAAAAAGGAAACCGTGCGCTTGATCTTACGATTACTGCTGCCATGTAGCACAAGAGCTTTTCAAGAGCTACAATAAAACTCATTCATTCATTTTCAGCTTAGTCCCTTTATTAATCCGGGGTCGCCACAGCGGAATGAACCGCCAACTCATCCAGCATATGTTTTACGCAGCAGATGCCCTTCCAGCTGCAACCCATCTCTGGGAAACATCCATACAGACTCATTCACACACATACACTACTGACAAGTTTGCTTACTCAATTCACCTATACATGTCTTAGGACTTGTGGGGGAACCGGAGCACCCACGCCAGGAGGAAACCCACGCCAACACGGGGAGAACATACAATCTCCACACAGAAATGCCAACTGACCCAGCCGGGGCTCGAACCAGCGACCTTCTTGCTGTGATGATATTGTGCTACCCACTGCGCCACTGTGATGCGGATACAATAAAACTGTTCCTTATAAAGTAGATTGTCATTGTTTCTTTTTCTAAGCATTAAATATTACATATATACAGTACATTGTAAGTTCTTGTGATTTGCAGAAGACACCTGCTATAACCTTTATTCAGTGTAAAAATAGTTTATATGCCCCAAACTCTTCTTAAAACACCCATTTATTGTCATCTGAAGTTAGCCTAGTAGTTTATAGCCCAAAATGTTTGCCC
>CAIGQQ010031496.1:2169109-2194617 GCA_903798035.1 Danio albolineatus
TATATATATATATATATATATATATATATATATATATAAATTTAAACTGCTCTGAGATACGGTATAGCAGAAAATATTGGAGGAATGAAAACCTTGACTTTTCCAAACCGCGGTATACCTTGAAACGGTTATTGTCCCATGCCTGGTATGATCTTTCAATTTTTAAATATGGTTGGTGACTAAAATATTATTTGAATAAATATATTGGTTTAATAAATCTGTTTTAATTAAATGCACCAAAATACATTGCCTATATTCACAGAGAAATGGATAAAAATATTCATTTTCAAAATGGGCTGTGCACAATTATGCTGAGCACTGTAGGTTTATATATTTTTATGATCACTTTTCCTTACACTGTATATTAGGTTTGGGCGGTAATACGGTAATATGGTATACCGCGGTATCTAAAAATAGCAACAGTATGCATATAGGAAACAAGGATTGAATATTGCACATCATTTATTTAATGCCATGCGTATGCGAGGTTGTCATCACGGGACAGCGTGGAGAAAGGTGGCGAGTTGCGAGCCAAGTGACCTGGTCTTGAAATAGGACACAACTTCTGAACTTTGGCAGTATATCAGGTTTCGACCAAATGAGAGAGGCGGTAAATACAGATAAGGCAAATTGCAAATTGTGCAACAAAAAGGTATAAAAGGAACAGTGTCCGTTGGAAATCCTGTACTGATGCGGTGACCAATTACTTGGCGAAGGAAATATATTATAATAAATAAAAATTAAATGATTAAAAGTTGTTAATATTGTTGTTCATGTTATTTTGGTATGGTCTCAGTATTAATGTTTGCCATTCAGTTTCTGAACGGTTTGGGCACAACGAGCCTTACATCATTATTTATTTATTATTCACGGTAATACCGTATACCGGGGTAAAATAAGTAGGAGGTTCGGCGGTATCAAAATTTGGATACTGCCATTGCCTACTATGTATATAATAAATGACACACAAACGCAATTTCACCCATATTTTGACAAATTATTGGACACATTAAAATTTGCTACATCAAAAACAGACATATTAATATGCTTTCTGTGAATATCAGACTAGTTTTGTTCAGTAAATTTGATACAGATGCTAAAATGGGACGTCCCATATGTTTGCATGAGATCAGAAATGCCTTTTTTGGTGATTTTGATCATTTTTTTATAATATTAAATCAAAATATTGAACCACGTCTCTTCGGTGTGCAAAGCAATGCATTTATTTGGAAAAATAGTACGTTTAAATAACTTTTTTCTATATAAAAATGTTATAAAATGTAATCATTTCCTGTGATTAAAAGCTGAGATTCATCATTATTATTGTCGACTTCAGAAATCCTTCTGCTGATTTGATGATCGAGAAAAATGTATTATTATTATCAGTTTTGAACACAGCAGCGCTTTTACATGTGTAAACCATAATACAGTCTTTTAATTAAGTATTTTTTTTACAAATGTTATAAAAAAAAGTGAGTGTTAAATGAAATAAACGCCTATTTTAAAACAATGTGTTCCTTTCCCAGAAGGCATTGTGTCCTGAGGAGAACGGAAGGAGAATTAAATTGGAGTGGTCACAGAGAAGCGGGGCGTTTTTCAGGCAGGAATGTTAAATAAACAGTGTGCTTTTGTGTGGCCGCGCCGCCGTGTGAAAAGGTGGAGTGAGGACAGAGCGTTTACAGCGGCGGCTGGAGGCTGTCAATGGCCTGAGCAGGACAACCGGGTGCTTGTGTTCATTAGTGGAGTGAGAGGGTCCTGAGAAGCATTTGATCTCCTACTGAGAGCCCACTGAGATGCGATCGCTAATTATCATGATCTGATGGCTGCTCCGCGTGAAGGAGCCAAACCTGGACCCCCGCTGTGACCCTTCACACACACGCACACACACAATTCCCTTCACATTCATGCCTGCGATGCACACTCCAGCCAAACATTCAGCACAGCTGAGGTCAAGTTCACAGACAACTTCACTTTGTAGACAGCTGCCTTCTAAGGAAACATCAGTGTTGAAAAACATTATGTCTGCTGTGAGCTTGTAATCTCATTTAGAGGAATCACCAGTTAAAAAATATCAATATCTTATCAAAGTGTTACCACAGCAACATGCTGGCAACCAGCCAGACACCCTAGCAACTAGGGTTGGGCGATGTCGACCGATTTGCCATTGTACGATGTCTAATGTGAAACATTGCGATGGACGCTGGCATCGTCATCATAGGCGGTCGTGAATTATTTAAGAATAATCAATTAATTCATAACGAATTTATTATTTGTAGCCTACCATTTCAACCATCTGACCCGCATGGTCTTCGTTTAACCCATAACTCGGGAGAGACGGAATCTGCAGACATTTTTTTGCTATTTCTGCACAGAATTTTGTTAAAAATCTGCAGATTTATGCGGAATGATTTTGGGAGTATCATAACTAAAACCTTAATATGAAATAAAAAGTAACACATTTTTAACTTGTATTAAATGTTTACAATGTGAATCCAATTAGATCCACTTTATTTGGTAAACAAAAAGTCTCTCGTACAAACTATTGTAAATAAATCATTTGAATATTTTGGTTGGTAAAAAGGTGCACAACCTACATGAACCAACCAACAGTATCTGAGGTTTAAGCTAACATTACTGAGTACAAGTGTGAAAGCGAAAGATTGAAGCAGTGTACTGACACTGTGACAATATTTTCATATTGGTCAATAATATTACTAAAATTAATTTAAAAACTAAATACATATACATTTACACACATTTACACTAGTAAATAAACAGAATAAATGATGGGCTAAAAATCTGCGTGCGCAGATTTCGTGTGGGCCTACCCATAACCAAATCATAAATAAAGATACACACAAATGACCACCTGTCAATCACTTTTCCACGGGACTCTGGCATGAATAGGCAGTGATCACTGTCATTATAATGGCGTCAACAAACTTGGTTGGTAAAAAAGGTGCACAACCTACAGGAACCAACCAACAGTATCTAAGGGTTTACGCTAACATTACTGAGTACAAGCGTGAAAGCGAAAGATTGAAGCAGTGTACTGACACTGTAACACGTTACCTGATAGATTAGTTTAACTCAAATGGTTTGTAGCAATCGGTTTCCTCAAATGGTTTGAGTTGCCTTAACTTATTGCGTATACAGTACTCAGTTGGTTTGAGTTTATTTATTGGGTTTTACTGTGCTCAAATTGCTTTATTTACTCAAATGGATTAAGTTCACAGTACTCATTAGGATTACTTTTATGGTTTGTTGCAATCGGTTCCTATCGGTCCAATCGGTTTCTATTTATTTAGTTGTGTGTAGATGTGTGTAAATTTATATTTATTCAGTTTTTAAATTCAGTAATATTATCGACTAATATGAAAACGTTCATATGATTTCCTTTTAATAGATGGTAGATATATTATATGAGAGACTTGCTTTGCGTACCAAACAAATGGATCTAACAGAATTTGCATTTGCAACATTAAACAAAAGTTAAAAATGTATAATTGTTTATTTAACGTATTAAGTTTTAGATATGATACTCGACTCCGCATAAATCCACAGATCTTTTACAATATTCTGGGCAAAAATAGCAAAAAATGTCTGCAGGTTCTGTCTGCCCTACTCATTACTTCAATTAAAATAGAGTAAGTTCACAGTACTCCTATAGATTAGTGTTATAACTCAAATGATTGTAGCAATCGGTTTCCTCAAATGGTTTGAGTTGCCTTCACTTATTGCATTTACAGTACTCAGTTGGTTTGAGTTCTCTTCATTTATTGGGTTTTACTGTGCTCAAATTGCTTTATTCACTCAAATGGATTAAGAGATTCACAGTTCATTAGCTTTTGAACTTTAATGGTTTGTTGCACTTTAATGGTTTCCTGAAATGGTTTGATTTACCTTAACTTTTTTGTATTTTTATGAAGCCAAATTTGGATATAAAAAAATTATATTAAAAAATTACTTACGATAACGGTCCAAAAACTAGTTTAAAAAAATAAATAAATATATAAATATATAAAAAATATTAAAAATGTGAATTTTCAAAAACTAGAACAGCCAAATTTATATGTTGCAAAAAATATTAAATACAAATTTAAAAAATTAGGAATTTAGGAAAAATTGAAAAAACAATTGAAACATTTTGTTAATTTAATAGTTAGTTAATTAATTAGTTAATTAATGGTTATATTTATTTATTTTTGCAATATTTTGATTCAATTTAATTGTATTATCTTTCCATTTCAAATGATGACTAAAATTTTATTTGAATAAATATACCTGTTTAATAAATCTGTTCTAATTAAACACACCAAAAGTACAGTGCCTATATTCACTGAGAAATTAATACAAATATTCATTTTCAAAATGCATATAATCAAGTCAATAATCAAGTGCATGTTATTATCATCAGCTCAAGAAGTTTGTTATTTCAAATATAGACGCACATGCGTGCGCAAGCAAAAAAGTGAAACCACTCGCGGTTCAGACGGGCTCGTAAAAAACTACGGGGCACGGGAGATTCTGCTCTTCTTGGCTTTGTAGCTGTTCATCAAGACGACGACAAGGTTTGTTTGAGCTCGGGTCGACCATGGCTCGTTATTATATGTATATATTGTTTCACTGTAATGTTTCAGCAGTGTATTTAAACACGGCAGTTCCTTTGTTTTCAATCTGGCTTGTTGCGCGAGCGAATGACGTATCTCTGTAAACCAATAGCGGTCAACTGCGCGTCTAACTCCACTTTTTGGTACCCTTGGTACCCTTTGCAAAGGGTACCCAAAAAGTGCTATGGTACAGTTTGGTTCGGTACGTTTTTAGGGGGCTTTCACACTAGCACTTTTGGTCCGCACCCGGGTTCGTTTGACGTCATAGTACAGTACATTTAGCTAGTGTGAACACGTCTTCTGAACTCGGGTGCGCACCCGTGAACCGTACCCGAGTCCGCCTGAAAGAGGTGGTCTGGGGTGCGGTTCATGTGAACTCTGGTACAGTAATCGTACCAAAAGCCGGAAATGAGCCGTCAACAGTACAGCAAATTATAATAACGTTCATTCGTGTGTGTGTGTGTGTGTATCTGAGTATCACGTACTGTACCTTGCTGACTAGCGCAACTGAGCCAGGGTAAACACGGTGATAATGTCTGCGTGTCTCCTCCAAAAGCAGCTGGGACATCAGGTGATGTTCTGAATGTGTATAATATGTTTGCGGCAGATAGACACGAGCAGCTTTCTGTATGTTCTAAACCAAAAGGTTCAGTAAAAGCGAAACGACCGCGATGTGCGGAGTGCGGACGTCTTTCCATTTTGGCGCTTTGGTTTCGTGTCCGTCGCCTGGCCACAGGCGTACACAAAACAGCAGCTTGATGACGCAAGCGTACCGGGGTTCAGAAGGAAAAAAGACAGTGTGAACACAAACCCACTGAGAAGGTGGCAAGGGGAGACAATCGAACTTAGGTACGGTCCAGGCAATTTAACCAAGTGTGAAAGCACCCTTAGGCCCCATTTACACTAGTGCGTTTTCGTTTTAAAACGCATAAGTTTTGCTACGGTTACGCCATCCATCCACACTACGCCAGAGTTTTCGAGGTGCGAAAACGGAGCGTTTTGAAAACGCTGGAGAGGCCGTTTCCATTCTAAAACGCTGCTGTTGCGTCTCAGTGTGGATGGAGGGAAACGGATATCTTTGAAAACAGAGGCGTGGCTGCTGAGATCCGCTACGTGATTGGGGCTTTGGGTCATTGCGTATCCTTTCCTTATTCGTCAAGCGCACATGGCTATAACGTCACCGGCAGACAGCAGACCAGCCTTCACTGTAAACACTGTATTTTCGATAGCCATGGATGTTTTATATTCATTTGTTACTTTAAGTAACATCTCAACCTCGTCGTCTGTCCACAAAAAGACCTCTCTTGCTTTCTTTGCCATCGCGTTCATCGTTCAACCAGCGTTTGTTGACTAACAATAACCAAATGCCGAGCGAGACACGTGCTTCCTGTTTATACTTGAATGTGCATGCCCAGAGTGCGCGAATGGTCACGTGATATACGTTTCTAGTGGAGGGAGATCTGTTGAGAGACTCTAGTGTGGACGCGGATCGTTTTCATGCTAAAACGCCGTTTTTAAACTAAAACGCACAAGTGTAAACGGGGCCTTAGACAGTGGAAATAGCCATAAATATACCGAACTGTACTGTACCACTCAGTTGAAACAGGCCATAAGCTCCCACCTAGCAACACCTGACACAACCAGACACATCGCAAACACCAAATTTGTCCGAAAATGTAGTTTCAGCCACTGTAATAAGTGTTTCCTCTCGCTCTCATCGCCGTTTCTCCATCACGTAACCGGAGCTGGCAGCAGGCGTGTGTGGGATGCCAGACCAGGAGTCCAGACCCTCGAGGTGCATTAGTGTCTCTGTGTGTGTTTGTGTGTGTGTGTGTGTGTGTGTGTGTGTGTGTGTGTTTCCATGACTTGTGAAAAGCGCTGTGTGTGGGATGGTAAGCGAGAGGGACAGTCGTCAGAGCGGCGGGTGTGCGCACCACTGACACCTGTCACCACAGCTTACTGTGAAGACCTGCTGCCCGACACCTCCAGCGTTCCCCGCGCCCCGCCGCAGCTGCCCCGCCACAGACAGAGCTTTACCCGGCTCCCAGCGCGGTTGGCGGGCAGAGGAAAGCACGGGACGGGGAATATCTGCCTCGGAAGAAAGCGCGCCGTGTCCTTCAAAACAACATGCCCTGGAGAAGCAGAGGACCAGAGCGCAGCAACAGAGAGATTATTCATCTGAGCTGTGCGGCATGTCTTACTCCGATTAGACGGAGGAAATTAACAATCGGGGACTTGTTTGTAAATACACCAGGCTTTTCATAGCAGATGTTTCAGATGCAAATGAGTTCATAGATGGCATCCCAGAAGAGTTTAGAGAATGGGAACATTTTGCAATGCATTCTAGGATTATAGGATACATGAACCTGGATGCCTTGATCTCTAGAGGTTTATTGTATCATATATAAACTCCCTGGCCACTTTATTAGGTACACCTTACTAGTACTGGATTGGACCCCCGATTTGCCTTCAGAACTGTCTTAAACCTTCATGGCATAGATTCAAAAAGGTACTGGAAATATTGTAAATTGGTCCGTGTTGTCATGATAGCATCACACAGTTGCTGCAGATTTATCGGCTGCACATCCATGATGTTAATCTCCCGTTCCATCACAGGTGCTCTATTGGATTGAGCTCTGGTGATTGTGGAGTCCATTTGAGTACAGTGAACACATTGTCATGTTAAAGAAACCAATCTGAGATGATTCGCGCTTTATGACATGGTGCGTTATCCTGCTGAAAGTAGCCATCAGAAGATGTGGACACTGTGGTCATGAAGGGATGGACATGGTCAGCAACAATACTCAGGTAGGCTGTGGTGTTGACACAATGCTCAGTTGGTACTAATGGGCCCAAAGTGTGCCAAGAAAATATCCCCCACACTATTACACCTCCACCACCACCAGTCTGAACTGTTGATACATGGCAGAATGTTGTTCTTTCATGTTGTTGACGCCAAATTTCGACCCTACCATCCGAATGTCGCAAAAGAAATGAAGACTCACCAGATCAGGCAACGTTTGTCCAATCTTCTATTGACTTCTATTGTATGCTATTCTCAGCTGACATAAGCGGCACCCGGTGCTGTAGCCCATCTGCCTCAAGGTTGGACGTGTTGTGCATTCAGAGATGCTCTTCTGCAGACCTCGGTTGTAACGAATGGATATTTGATTTCTTTTCGGACCAGAGATGGTTGTGCGTGAATATATATATGTGTATATAAAAAAGAAGAGTGCTTGTATGAATTATTATTTTTTTGATTGTCTACAGAACAAAGCACTGTTATACAATGATTATGATTTGCAAATTACCCTACCTTGCCTACAAGTGTGTGTGTGTATGTATATATATATATATATATATATATATATATATATACACACACAAACACACACACACACTTTAAAAAATTATATTTTTATCCATTTCTCAGTGAATATAAGTAATATATTTTGGTGCATTTGAACAAAACAAATATATCTGTTTAAGAAATCTATTAAAACAACATTTTAGTCACTGAACATCTTTAGAAAAACAATACATTTAAATTCAAAGGAAATATTGCAAAAATATTACAAACTACAAAATAAAAATTTAAAAGTTATATATATATTTATGTATTTATAATATCGTCATTAACTTTTAAACTCAGTAAACAAACAATATTGCATTTTGATGGTTAAACAGTTAAATGTGTAAATCTTTTCAGTCATCATGCATTGACACAAAGAGATGCCAAAAGATTATTTTAAGTTTTCGGCATTGAAGAAAAAGAGATAAGGGCAGAGAAGAGGAAAATACAGTGTAAACAACACCGAAAACTCAAAGGAAGTGGTCATTCAGAGGCGTATCAAAGGGCAAAACAACTCATAATGTACTTCCTGGATATGCATGAAGATTGAAACATTACTTTAAAAATGACATGTTTTGATACAGGAAAATAAATAAATAAATGTTTCTACTAAATAGGTTTTAAGTATAAAATAAAATGGAAAACATAATACAAAACAATTTAAATTAATTTAAACTAAAATAATATAATAAAATAAAATGAAAATAATAAAACAAAACTAAATTAAATAAAAACTTTTTTATTATTAAATTAAATTAAATTGAAACATTTGAAAAAAAAATTAACTAAACAAATTTAAAATAAATTAAATAAAAACTAAAAATCTTAAAAACAAAATAAAATAAAACGAAACAAAATTTAATTAAAATACTAAAAAAATAATTTAATTTAATAAAAACAAAATTAAATAAAATAATTTAATTCATTTTAAAAACATGGAAATTAAAACAAAATAAAAAATAAAAATAAACCAAATTTTATTTAATTACATAAAAACTAGATAAAATCAAAAACATTAAATGAAAATTAAAAAACAAAATAATATAAAATAATACAATTAAAATAAATTAAAAATGTTTTAAAAAATAAATAAGCAAACAACTTAAATTAAATTTATAAAAAATTAAATAGAAAAATAAATCAAAACAAATTGTATTAGAATTAAATAAAATATAAATCAAATAAAGTAACTAAATAAATGAAATTAAATCTAATTTAAAAATAGAAAAAGAAATTAAATATAATAAAAAAAACTAAAACTAAATAATAAAACAATAATTAAATTAAATTAAATTAATAAAGAAAAATTTAATAAAAATAAATAAATAAAATAAATACATGAATAGAAAAAAATAAAACAAAATAAAATAAACAAAACAAAACAAACAAAAAGCACCTATGTACACTACTTCATGGTGTTTGTTGAATATCCTTTTGGTAACACATGACTTCTCTTTCCTGGATAGCCATGAGTCACTGCAAAAAAACAAGCACACATGCTGCCATTGTGAAAAGTGCGACTATGATTTTATACCAACATGCGTGTATATGCGTGCTGTATGTTTGCACACGCACACAAAAACTGTTTTATCCCACACTGCCTGCGCTGATGACCGTAAAACAACAAGCAGCTCGCAAACTGACAGGCAGGATTTCAAGAAGCAACAGATAAGATTCAGAGCACGGATTACATGTTCTCTGCACACAACTTCTGTCTTCACCTCTGGATTTCACAGTTTACAAAGCGACAAAAGCCGCCCTCCGCACACAGGCCTGCTGACAACATTTCCCACAATGCACTGAAACCCAGGCGCTGAACCATGAATGTCTCTGAAACGACTCTGCGATGCAATGCAAAGGAATAGATGAGCATATTTCAGGACAAGTCAGGATAATTAGCTCCGTTGTATATTTTTTAACCCAATTCTGATTATTTGCTCATATGTGACGCAGATCAGATCTGTTCCATGACTGTGTAAACATGAAATAAACACATGTGTTCGGATATTCAGAGATGGGTTTCAGGCCTCCTTCATATGTGGAAATAAATCAGATATAAACTGGCTATGGGACAGTGTGACTATCCAACGTTATCTCACGGCAATTCGTAACTTTTTATTTAGTGGCTAATTCGTATGAATTTGTACGATGCAATTCGTACAATTCAGTACGATTTGCTCATCAACCAATGACGTTTGTGTTTAGGGGTGGGGTTGGGTGCCACACCTTCTTTTTTAAAATCGTACATTTTCGTACGACTGAACTCGAATTCGTATGAATTAGCCACTAAACTGGCAAAACGTAAAATACTTACGTTTTCTCGTGAGATTAGGCTGGACTATCATGTAAACAGACAGATCAGATTTATTGAGGCGTTCCGTTTTGTACGTCATTAAACCATACTTGTCAACCCTCCTGTTTTTCCCGGTATTCTCCCGTATTTTACACTTCTATCCCGCTATCATCCCGTAAAATATTTTTTCAGTCTTTCTCTGAAGGGTGGTGATAAACAATAAAGAGCCGATCCTCCCTATACGCAACCCATACCGCCGAATCACGGATTCTGTTTTTAAACCTTGACTTTTCCAAACCGTGGTATACCTTGAAAACGGTTATCGTCCCATGCCTAGTGAATGCGCATCGGTGGATCTGCAAGAACGGGTGCGCAGAAAAATCTGCATTTGCTGACAGGCAGTTTGAGATACTTATCAGAATTATAGGAATTATCAGACGAGAAATATTTAATTGGACTAACATATTTTAGTTTTATGCTTCACCAAGAATATAAAAATACATAAAAATAAATTTAGAGCATTTACTTTGATCATCATTAGCAAAGTCAAGTAAAGGAGGTCGAGCCTTCTCATTTATGGCTCCTAAACTCTGGAATAGCCTTCCTGATAATGTCCGAGGCTCAGACTCACTCTCACAGTTCAAAACTAGATTGAAGACCTATCTTTTTAGTAAAGCATACACTCAATACATCACATATAGCGGTATGATGCATGAATGTGCTCCACGCATCTCATTTATATACACTATGAACTGCAGCTACGCTAATTATTTTCTTTGTTCTCTATCTCCACCTGGGGATACTCATCCCGAGGCCCCCAAAGACTATGCAGCACCACGGATGCGATCCAAGGCCCGTGACGAGAGGATCCCAAGGCTCCATAATCCTGGACCTCACTGTATCCTGAGCAGCTGCTTGGCGGAGTACCAAGCAAGAGACAGATTCCTGTGACCCTCCAAGGACAGACGAGCCTCGAGTTCTCCAGCCTCCGGCGCCTAGACTGCAGCTATAGCTGCGCATCGATGGATTACTCTTCTGTGTTTGGACTCTAAGTAGTGAATATTAAAACAACTCTGAACTGAACTCAAACATTAATAACTGGACTGACACTTTCAATTTACTATAACCTTCTATGTGAAGCTGCTTTGACACAATCTACATTGCAAAAGCGCTATACAAATAAAGGTGAATTGAATTGAATTGAATCATTACTATTGGAATGTGAAGAGACTTTCAACCAGCACAACACAACACGTATCTGAAGACAATCACCTACTGCACCTTTAAGGGCGTACTCACACTATGTGCAGTTTCCTTTAAACTGGCCAAAGCATGCTTGTCATCCCTTCCGTCTCCCCCAACGGCCTGCAATCACATTGCATTCGGGCCTAAGCACGCTTACGTCATCGATGATGCGCTGTTCAGTGTAAGAGAAGCGCTCTCTGAGATTTCAGTGGAGATTTCTTTATATCATTATATGGTTTTAGTGGTTTGATATGCAGCGACACACAGTCAGATATTCCCCCGAACAGATCAGCCACTGCTGACGCTCCTAAACACTCATAAAGTCCTCGTGCTGCAGGAATTAGGAGGTTTACTAAAGGCAAAGCTGCCGTGCAGTGAGGGGTTTGTGTCTTTGATAATCTACAACAGTTTGTGCTCATTAAACAGTAAGAATGATTAATAAATCCATATAAAACAGTCCCCAAAAGTCACGTCTCCTCTTCAGTTTGGGGCTCAGGCGCGCTTTGCTTTCTCACTACAAGCGTACCGCGCCAAAGCCCAAGTGAACCGCGCTCAGGCACACCTCTTCCAACCAGGCCAGGGCCGGCCAACTGTACCGTGCCTGAGCCCGGTTCAGCGCACTCACACTTCTAAAATTATCCGGGAAACGGGCCTGAGCACGGTTCGGATAGCATAGTGTAAGTACGCCCTAAGTGGCCTAATAATATTGACATTAAAATGGCATAAAAATATTAAACTGCTTTTATTCTAGCCAAAATAAACCAAATAGGACTTTCTTAAGAAGAAAAAGTATTATAGGAAATACTGTGAAAATTTCCTTGCTCTGTTAATCATCATTCGGGAAATGTTTGAAAAAGATAATGCAATTCAGAGGAGGGCTAATAATTCTGACTTGAACTGTAGGAGCAGTGACGCAGGGCTGGAGGTATGCGGCGAGGTGGAAATCTTGTTCCTTCTCTCTGCCGTAAACAAGACAAGTCACTGCAGGCTTTTTGGAGATGTTCACGCATGACAGGAGCGAAACACTGCGCTATTACTGCTTTATGAAGTTTAGCTGCACTTACTGACCTGCAGCATTCAGTTCGGCTCAGAGTCGTTCAGATGAGGAAACATGCAAACCATCCTGTTGGATGAGCTGCTCGTAAAACCTTTACAGCTTGATTCATTGCATTGGTTGATTTAACAAGCAACAAGCGCACTTCAATGCATACCTTCACTTTTCATATATGCAAATTATTTATTTTTATGAAATAATAATAATTCTACTGTAATACATAGGGTGGCGCGGAGGCTCAGTGGTTAGCATTGTCGCCTCACAGCAAGAAGGTCGCTGGTTCGAGTCCGAGCCGGGTCAGTTAGCATTTCTGTGTGGAGTTAGCATGTTCTTCCCGTGTTGGTGTGGGTTTCCTCCGGGTGCTCCAGTTTCCCCCACAGTCCAAACACTTGCGCTATATGTGCATTGGATGAACTAAATTTGCTGTATGAGTGCATGTGTGAATGGGTGTTTCCCATTGAAAAGGCAACCGCTGCGTATGCTGGAACATATGCTGGAATAGTTGGCAGTTCATTCCCCTGTGGTGACCCCTGATAAATAAGGGACTAAGCTGAAGGAAAATGAATGGAATATTTGGTTTAAGTTTTTAGAGTCTCTTGTGCTTACCAAGGATGTTTTATTGATTAAAGTTGCAGTAAATTTGTGAAATGTGATTGTTTTTCTGGGATGCAAGATGGAATTTTCAGCATCATTTCTTTCATTTTCTTTTCTCAGCATCTGACTTTGGTGTCGTGATTATGCAGGAATGAATCTGAAATGAAACATTTCTGATTGCCAATGTTAAAAAATAGTGGTACACATACAAACGTGCACACGTGCGCATACCCACAGACAGAAAGACAGACACACACATACAAGAGTAAACAGCTTTCATTTATAAGATTTAAGCAAGTCTGGACTGCTTTCTTTTTAAATATATACATTCCATGTTTTTTTTTTTTTTTTACATACATTTTCATTTTATCTCTCATTAAAAGTTAAAAGATATATATACAGTATATGTTTCCCAGAGATGGGTTGCAGCTGGAAGGGCATTCGCTGCGTAAAACAAATGCTGGATAAATAATGGATGTAATTTTGCAATATTAAAGTAAAAAAGTTAAAACTAGATAGTTTCGTTTTTACCGTTAAAACTAACATTCTACTGTAGAAATAGATTCTTTCCAAGAGAAATCTAACAATTATATGATGCTTTACATCATAAAATCCTTTACAATTTGTATTATATTTGTAACACTTTACAATAATAAGAATATGAATTACACATTATTTTGTTTAGCTCCAATAATATTCATTCTGTAAGTTGAATGTAGTCGTTCTCAATAATGCAATAATATATATATTTTTTAAGAGAAATGGAATTTGGCAAAGGAAAAAAAGTGCCTAAGGATCTAGCTTAGCAACGCAGAGGAACATGCAAACTCGACACCGAAATGCCAACTGACCCAGCCGAGGCTCGAACCAGCAACCTTCTTGTTGTGAGGCAAGAGTGCTACCCACTGCGCCACCGCGTCGCTCAGTTTCCTTAAGTTTATCAGGTAAAACTAAAATATATTACAACGCATTCAGGGGCGACACAGTGGCTCAGTGGTTAGCCCTGTCGCCTCACAGCAAGAGGGTCACTGGTTTGAGTCCAGGTTGTACCAATTGGCATTTCTGTGTGGAGTTTGCACGTTCTCCATGTGTTGGTGTGGGTTTCCACCACAGTCTAAACACATGCGCTATAAGAGAACTGAATAAACACACCACAATCGTTCAAGATTATTAAAAAATAATAATAATAATAATAAAGATGGATGGATGGATAGGTTGGTTGATAGATGGATAGATGGATGGACAGATGAACAGAGGGAAAGATGAATGGATGGATTGAGAGATAGATGGACAAACAAATGGATGGATGGATGGATGGACGGACGGACAGACGGATCAATAAACGGATGGATGGATGGATGGATGGATGGATGGATGGATGGATGGATGGAAAAACATGGACAAATTAATGGATGGATAGGTTGTTGATAGATGGATAGATGGATGGACAGAAGCATGGGCAGACAAACAGAGGGATGGATGGATGGACAGACAAATAAATGGGCAGATAGATAGATGGATAGACAGATGGATGGACGGATGGATGGATGGATGGATGGATGGATGGATGAACAGACGGATCAATAAACGGATGGATGAGAGATGGATAAAGAGATGGATGGATGGACATGGATAGATAAATGGATAGATAAACGGATGGATGAACAGAAAGATGGATGGATGGATGGAAAAACATGGACAGATGAATGGATGGATAGGTTGTTGATAGATGGATAGATGGATGGACAGAAGCATGGGCAGACAAACAGAGGGATGGATGGATGGATGGACAGACAAATAAATGGGCAGACAGATAGATGGATGGACAGATGGATGGATGAATGAATGGATGGATGGATGGATGGACAGACGGACTGATGGATGGATGGATGGATGGATGAGATGATTAATAAATAAATAGACCGATTAATTAATTGGTTGGTTGATAAATAAATAGCACAGTGTGAGCTAAAAAAATTGTATATATAGAAAACATAACAATTAATAGAAATACTTACACAATACTGTAGCTTAGCAAAAGGAAAATCAATCGGGATCTACTTTAACAACCTTAAACTCTTTAAAACTCCTCCTGTCACTTCACTGCTGCACATTTATCAACATGAGAAATCCTCACACCTGCCTCAACGCTGCTTCTTCCCATCATGGGACGCTATTATCTCTCAACGCAAACCCACACCTTCCCCAAACACACACACACACACACACTCCCCCCTTCTCCTCTCCGCAACACGCCGTCCTTTGATGAGGAAAAAACTGGCAGTAAATTCCAGCTCTTTCTGCGAGCTCCTTCTGCGATTAGCGAGGTTAACAAGCTTCCCCAGCTTAAGCTAATGAGAAGCGTCTATATGCAGGGGTCACTGCGGGCCCCAGCGCACACACACACACACACCCCTTCCTCCGCTTCTCCTCTTTATTCCTCCTTTCTTTCTGCAGCCGTCCGTCCTGCTGGGGACAGATGGGGGTTCTCATTAAGACAGGATGTACCAATGCGCCGTAAACCACTCTTTTTTTCCTCTGCTTTCTCTCTCTCTGAGAATCTTTGGTCTGCTGGAGATCAGTTGCAGATGTAGAGCGACTGGAAGCAGACACAGTGTCGGCCATCGCAGAAGGATCACCGCAGAGAGAAACAAACATCTAAATTTACACACGGGACAGTCCTTATCATGTTCTGGCTTTATAGGGTTATGAGTTGGCAATATGGTTCTCAAGGGGCTGTTTTGCGACTGAAACATCCCAAATTGGAGTTGTGTATATTTTAAGTTAAGCGTGGCGGCTTCGGCCAAGTTCTCATTTAGAGATTCAGAGACAATCTAGACTGTATTTTATGAGTGGTACAGTATGGTGCGGTATGGGTCATCTTTACCAGGCTTGCATTTCCACTGCCTGAAGGGTACAAACAGTGGCATAATGTACGACAGAAAGTTTCAGTCCACATCATTCTTGCTCGAAATGTCAACGTAAAGCTTTATGGGTCGTTCACATATCATATGAGAAGCACTTCTCACAAAACAGATGCTTTACACACATAAACACTTGCGCATAAATGTTCATTACTGACCTTTCTATGAATATGATTTGATTATAACTGCAGATCAATGATAAAAATAGTGTACACTGTCAGAAATAAAGGTACAAGAGCTGTCACTGGGGCAATACCTTTTTAAAAAGGTACACATTTTTACCTGAACGGTTCATAATGGTACCTCAAAGGTACTTTTTAGGTACATTTGGGCATTAATGGCCTGTTTCCACTGAGTGGTACGGTATGGTACGCTTTTATGGCCATTTCCACTGTCTAAAAGCGTACCGAACCGAACCGTACCACTTTTTGGTCACCCTTTCGAAAGGGTACCAAAGACAAGAAAGGGTACCAAAAGGTGGAGCTACACGCGCAGCTGAATGCTGATTGGTTACAGAGATACAGCATTCCCTCACGCAACCAGCCAGAATGAAAACAAAGGAACCGCCATGTTTAAATACACAGCCGAAACACTACACAGTAATAATATATACATATAATAACGAGCCATGGTCGACCCGAGCTCAAACAAACAAAGCAACAAAGCCAAGAAGAGCAGATTCTCCCGTGCCCCGTAGTTTTTTTACGAGTCAGTCTAAAGCGTGAGCGGTTTTGCTTTGTCGCTTGCGCTCATGTGCGCGTCTACATTTGAAATAACAAACTTCTTGAACTGATGATAATAACGTGCGCTTGATTATTGACGTGCTTTTGAAACCCGATCCTTTCAGAAACAGTCAAACGCGAGACTGACGCGTGCAAAAACAAAGGAGAAGCCGGAAAAAACAAAGGAGCAAATTATTTTTTCAGCAAACATGGACAAACTGACACATTTAACTATTATCAACTCGGAGTGACGGAATTACTCTCTAACAGAGGTTACATGTGCTGGTGAAGATTAAAGACACGGATGAGAGCTCTGCCCTGACTGTGGGCTATATTTCCTGTTGTTTTTGAACCTAAATAAGGACTAAATGTCTGCTGTGTGTAGTTTTTCTGTAATTGGTAACATATCGGAGACTGTAAGAGGCTGTATGTGTTCATATATGCTGCATTTGTATGTTGTCTTTGTTTTGGTCATGTAACCTGCCCAATGCCAGTTTAGCCAATTATATTAATTATATTAATTAATTATATTAATTAGCACCCCGGGTTGCTTTGGTGAAAAACAGTACGTACCAGTGACCATAATGCGAAATGCAGCCTCCAAAATGAGACGCAGATTCAGAGTTCCACATGAGGTGGTTATTAATTAGCAAATTTTATAAATGTTATGAATGTAAACATTAGGTGAGGTTACATTTTAATCGCGTGTCCTGACAACACGCTACGTGATGAGATACGCAGTGATAAGCAATTGGGCTGTTTGCACCACACGAAACACGACAGAAAATTTAAATACAGCCATTCAGAAGCACAGAATAGTGCACTCACTGCACTCCAACCAAAAATAGTAAAGTTTATAATTAATTAAAACATATTAAAATTACTAAATGTAGATGCTGAGTCACAGTTCTAAAGTTCAATTTCAAGCGGTTTATTTTATTTTCAAGATCTGAGGTGAAAAATCTGCTGCTGCTTTCAGTACACAGCAATAAATGTCATGTAAAATGGCATTCAAACTCAAATTGTTAGCATTTAACACTGAATAAAGCACATGAGGTGTACCTGAGGTGATCAAAGACAGTTTGTCCTGTTGTTCAGCTGCAAGAAATAGAAGCCAGAACTTGATTAAAGGTCAGAATTTGACTAAAGATTACCAAAATGAACTTTTTTTAGTAGACCTACACAGAATAATTATTGACCTAAAAATAACAACAATGTGCGTTAGCCAAGTTCACATGTGTTTAAGGTCTTCCTAAAATCAAAATTAAAGATTTGTTTTTTGGGGATGTGACAATCTCTATGACATCACCGTTCACTTCAGCTTCTCATCAGATTTTGACCAATCAAATTCACTCTAGTATCATAAAAGCCCCATCCTCTTCAAGATGTGTCTGAAATCTACGATACAGAGGTTTTGCCTAAACACTGGCACATGTAAAAAAAATAATAAAAATTGCACTAATCAAGGCACTCCAGCAGACATTTAAATGAACTTTATGTATTTAAGATATTATTATAATGCATTACTCGCTTTATTCACCAATGTGCGAACAGTGAATATGGTCAATTGTAACTTCAATCTTGAAGGTTTCATGTATTTGTTATGCTATAGTTTACTATCATAATCATGGACACACTGGTTTGTAGCTTAAATCCATACTTTTTCACAAGCCTTTGAATGATCTGCTGGTTTACTTTCAAGTCAAGTCAGGTTTTATTGTCATTCCGCTACATGTGTGGACATATAAGAGGAAAGAAGTGTCGTCCCTTGCAAGGCCACGGTGCTACATAAATAAATCCATAAATATGAACGCAAGATACATGAACATATCAGCTATTTAAAACCTATACATAACATATAACATTCCAGAGCAGTAATCTAACTATAGTAACTATACTGTACATAAAGTATAATATACACACTTAACTATACACATAACCTAAGACTATACACTGTAAAACCAAACAGTCAACTTCATCAAATGAAATGAGTGTAGTTAACTCAAAAATTTACTGAAAGTTAATTCTACTCATTTGAAAAGAGTTCTGAACTCAGTGTTGAAGATAATGAGTTAATTAAATACCTCATTACTTCAACTTAAATGGAGTAAGTTCACAGTACTCATATAGATTAGTTTAACTCAAATGTATTGTAGCAATCGTTTTCCTCAAATGGTTTGAGTTCCCTTAACTTATTGGGTTTTTACAGTACTCAGTTGGTTTAAGTTCTCTTCATTTATTGGGTTTTACTGTGCTCAAATTGTTTCATATACTTAAATTGATTAAGTTCACAGTACTCATTGGGATTAGTTTTTGAACTTTTGAAACGGTTTGTTGCGATCGGTTTCCTCAAATGGTTTGAGTTACCTTAACTTATTGGGTTTAAAGTGTACAAGTACTTTTACCAAAGACAGAACAATACTGTGCAAAAGAGGTATTTATGGTTGAAGAAAACAAGTAGTGCAACATGAATGTGTGTTACATTCACAAGTAAACATTGTTTTCATTGTTGAGTCCTTGTAAGATGGAGTTTAAGTAAAGTGTCTGGTGCATACGGAGAGAAGAGTGTTTTTACAGGTGGTTTGTCAGACCCACTCACTTGTGTGAGGCTCATTCAGAAATATGCTGTTTAAAAGTTGTGTGTTTAATTATTTTTGCTATATATTAAAAATAAAAGTCATTATTATTATTATTATTATTATTATTATTATTATTATTATAAGCATTGGAATAATACAACCCAGCATTTTTAGAGTGAAGCAGAACAAAAATACATTTTAAACTTTATTTTTCATTAATTTTCCTTCTGCTTAGTCTCTTATTTATTAGGGGTCGCGACAGCAGAATGAACCGGCAACTATTCTGGCATATACTTTACGCCAGGGTTCACCAATCTCGGTCCTGGAGGTCCGGTGTCCTGCAGGGTTTAGCTCCAACTTGCCTCAAAACACCTGCTACTGTAGGATGTTTCAAGTATACCTAGTGAGAGCTTGATTAGCTTGTTCAGGTGTGTTTGATTAGGGTTGGAGCTAAAATCTGCAGGACACCGGACCTCCAGGAACAAGTTGGATGCCCTTCCAGCCGCAACCCAGTACTGGGAAACACCCACAAACACACTCATTCACATACTACAACCAATTTTATTTTATTCCTCTATACCACGTGTTTGGACTGTGGGGGAAACCGGAACACTCGCCAACACTGGGAGACCATGCAAACTCCACACAGAAATGCCAACTGACCCAGCTGCGACTCTAACCAGCAGCCTTCTTGCTGTGAGCCACCGTGCCGCCTCTTTATTGTTCAATCAATGGAATTAAGTATTGTTCAAAACAACAAGTACAAAAGTATACTGTCTTGTGCTTCCATGAAATTTGAATAAATGTGTGAGTAAATGATAACATAATTTAGGGTTGAACTACGCCTTTAAGTTTGTCCATCTCAGTGGGAATAGGTTTTGTTCTGATAGCGATCTTTATTTTACTGAATCTCAGTGGTCTCTGTGAGAGAGTTTGATGAGTTTGCAGATGGAGCAGTGCAGTAAATCAGCCGTCAGTCAGCAGCAAACTGACTCCACACAGCAGCACGAACAAGCCTCAGCCTGCCGCTGTGTGCATCTGTCACACATTCACATAGAAATGATAACACGCTCCATGCTGAGTAACAGGAAAACACACACAATGATGTTTATGCCATTTTAACATCAACTCACAACTTAAGTGTGACGCATGGAAATTAACCGCTTTCCAGGTTTCCCAGCAGCAGAACTTGTCAGAGTTGGTAAACTTAGAGCACTGTAAAAAATGCAGGGTTCCACACAAGTGCTGTCCCAACGAAAATCGGTTAACGCCGAGTTCAGACTGCAAGGTTTCTGGTCGTCGTGTCTCGGTTGTTTTTACACTGCTTGACTATCTGGGGTGGCGTTCTGTGGCTGCTGTGTTTACACTGTAGGATGGATCGGCTACAGAGGGAGTAGGAAGAATCGCTGACAAACTTTGTCCAAACTACGTCTCACAACCAAACACATGAGTGACATGTAAACGACATGGAAAAAGAAGCCTTTAGAATTAGGAAAATTAGCAACTTCTCCTTAACCGTTTTTTATTTTCAACCCGGTTGTGGCATTGCTCAGATAACACGTCAAAAAACACAGGTGCTCCCGTCAAATTTACACTACTTTTTTTTTGGGGGGGGGGGCAGTAAACATGTCAGGCTAAATAATTCGAGTGAATCATTGAATTCTGTCTTTACAATTTACACCTAAAAAACAAACAAAAAAATGTAAATAAAAAAAAATATTACACATACGGTACCTTAGGAACGGTATAGCAGAAAATTTTGGTAATATGAAAACCTTGATCCCAATCCCAAACCAAACAGAGCAGCGTGCACTGCAAACTGAGCTGACAACTCGTGCTATCAAAAACAGGCAACACCACAAACCTGTTTCATCATTTAAAACAATTCCACCCTTAAGAAGATGCTAAGAAATCACAGACCCAAACAAGTGTTGGTAAACGTGGTCCATCTCCAAGCATTGTTGTCATTTTCGAAAGCCAAAATGAGATGGAGCAAATGAAAGAACATTAGAGGAGAAAAACCAATGCTCAAGACAAAATCTTTAAAATATTGACATATTAAAGAGCCCCTATTATGGGTTTTTGAAGATGAGCTTGCATGCAGTGTGTACCACAGCTCTAAGTGAAGTGAAATGTCCAGCTGAGGCTTAAATCTGAAAGTGCACAGTGTTTAAAACTATTGATTCATCCATAAAAGAGTCGACTCATAGTTCCACAAACGAATCCCCGTGCTTACGAGTCTTTAGCCGTTTCGGCATGACGAGAACACTAAACATAAGCCCCGCCCATTTGTGCGCACGCAGCCCCGGGAGATTCGAAACCCCCAACCCCGCCCACAAACAACAGCGGCGAGCAAAGTTTTGAATTTGATTGTGCAGGTAAAAACCTTTTGGAGAGGGTTTGGACTGAAATCAGTCAGCTACATCTGGCAACACAGAGAAGAGCACTGTGCTCGGCTGGATATTATAGAAAGTGTGCAGATGAACCAGAGATGAGGCTGTGAAGAGTCAGTGGATGAGGTTTATTTCTGCAGAAATGCCTCAGCATTATAGCCCAGCCGTGTGCTGTGTTCCCTCTGAGGAGTGTTTCTAAAATCTACACGCTTACAACAGAGGATTCGCCGGTGGCCTGATGGTGAATCTGGCCTGTTATCCAACAAGTGCAATTAAAACGGTTGCCTCATTGTTTTCTCTAGCTTGTAAATGATGTATTTAATTGTGTTTTGTAACTTGTAACTGCTTGTAGTGTATCTGGTTAACTTGTATTCTCATATCGCGTCTAAAAGCACGTTGTAAACGCGACGCGTGTCGCTTTGTTTACTGATTAAAATGCGTTTGTGAGCTGCGTTTCACTGCTGTTTGTCGTTGCTATGGCTATATCAGCTCTCCTACACACATGCCGCGGTCCTGTTTCATAATGGTTCAGCTTTTGCTGCTGTGTGCATTAATACTGAATGTGTGTCGCTGTTTTTACTTCTGGTTAAGAATAGAGCTGGGAATATGCTGGGAGACCGGGGTGTTAGTTTCGGGGGTGAGGTGTCTGAATACGGGCGACTCCAGATAAAAACGATTGTTGGCAGATATGCTCACACACACACTATGACTACTTCATTATTGATAAGCCGTGGTCGGCATTATCTCACGCTGAATGATGTCGACCAATCGCAACAGACTGGGTCATCGGTCCAATCAGCGCAGTTTAGCATCACGCTAAGGAGGGGTTTTGGAACAAATGAATCACTGATCGATTCATATAGGAGTCGCTGGGATAATGAGGTAAAGAAAAAAGCATATTATAAGACAATGAAAGTGTTTTTTGACCATGCATGCATATTAGCCTGCTGTTGGAGACCCCCAAAACCAAAATATGACCCTTTTTAATGTATAATAGGGGCTCTTTAAAAATGCAACAAATATACTTTAAGTCTACTCGCACTACATTTTGGGGCAAGTAATGGTACTTGAGTATGATTTTTTTAAGTGCTCTGTCCACCACTGATGATTTCATTTGCAGTGTGAAATGCATGCAATAATAATGTCGCCTTTGCAATTTAATAACAGGGTGAAAAGCTCATCAGACGTTGTCAGAAAAGCCTAATGCCTACATTATTTATCACATATGTGTAGATATCACTGACACAGAGCCATGTCTGAGGTCATGCATGTATATGCGTGTCTTTCCGTTCATATTAAACTCATGAGCTGTCGCTGAAGGCTGCACGTCAAACACGATGGAGGAAAATGAAGAGAGAATAATGAGGACGGCTGTAATGATAATTCAATTAAGAGGAGCAGGAGGAAGCTTCTGTTCGGATGTAATTGAGTGCAGCTCCTCTGGCAGGAGGCGTGGCTTCAGTCCTGAGGGCGGGTCACTTCATTAACTAATTAATTCGCTAGACTCATCTGCATAGCCAAGGGCCTGAGAGAAAGACAATCAAAATCAACTTCTTTGATTCACTGGAAGCTTTTGACCTTCCCGTGTCTCGCAAGGCTCCGAAATCCTAGTGAGCGGCCTAGAAGGCACAATAAGAGCATTCTGATGCAAAACTGGTTTAGATCATTTGATTTACTGGATTTTTAAACAAAAAAATAACAAGAATAAAATACATTTCTTCAATTATTTTCCTTAGGCTTAGTCACTGATTTAAATAACAACTAAATTAATTAACTAATAATTAATTAATTAATTCAATACATAACATAACAAAATAATTCTAAATAAATAAATAAGTAAATAAATAAGTAAAAATAAAATAAAATAAATAAAGAACATATATAAAAATTACAAATAAATAAATAAATAACTAAATTGTATATTTTTGAGGACTTGATTAAGTAGTAAAATTGAAAAATGAAATAAAATAAAATGTGCATTTTTATTTTGAGGACTTCACAGGTCTTGATTAAGTAAATTAATTTCTAAAACAAAATAAAACAAATAAAATAAAACATAGTTAATAATTATTAGAATTAGCAACAAAAATTATTTTAATTAACTCTAATAAATCTGCATTAGGGCTGTGGAATTAATCGAAAATCGCAAAAAATAAAATAAAACAAATTAAAAAATAAATAAATAAATAAATCAGGCTGCAATTTTATCTGTTGATTTCTTTTGATTCTTGTTCACGTTCTTGTGCGCATGATGTTAATATGTTAACCAATCAGAGCTGACGCAGCACACCGGGCAATTTCAGCTAAGCTGAGCGGAAGAAAGATGTTAACCAATCAGAGCTCACTCCGCACACAACGAAGTTGAACGGGAGAATTGAATAGGAGGTTTTGATTTACGTTAGTTTTTATTTATTGTTCTGACTGGAATTAAGGTTAGTTCATCTTTATTTGTTCATGTTGTCTGTTTTTAAGACTATTTATTACAGTTTTGTTGATCAAGCAGTTAGTACTCCTGTGTACAGTATGTGTTTAACTAGAGCTGAGGTTAGTTCATCTTCATTTATTTTATGTTGTCTGTTTTAAAGACAATTTTACGCCAGTTTTATTTATTAAACTTAATACTGCTATTTCGTTGTGAAGTGTTTTGTTATGCACTTCTTGTGCACTGAATACATTTAGAACGCGTATATGTAGCGCGTTTGAAAAAGCAAAAACAGCTGCCGAAATCGCAAATAAAATCACAATATTTATTCATTCAATCATTCATTCATTCAAAAAAACGCAATATGATTATTTTGTCCATATTGCACAGCCCTAGTCTGCATGTATGATAAAGAATAATCAATTAATTAAACCCAGTAAAACTATACGATCTCAACTCAACACTGCAGATCCTGCGATGTGACTGTTGCAGATATGCACATTGCGATGTTGATGCTGAAACGATATATTATACAGCCCTAATATATATATATTTAAATATATATATTTAAATATATATATATATATATATATATATTAGGGCTGTCAAAAAATTTATCGTGATTAATCACATCCAAAATAAAAGTTTAACATAATATTTGTGTGTGTACTGTGTATATTTTATTATGAATATATAAATACACACATGCATATACTTGATAAAATGTTGGTTTATATTTAGATATATAAAAAAAATATGTGTATGATACAAATTTTACATTTGAATATGATGTAACTACTTTGATGTAACTTTTTTATATATAGTTTTGGCTTCAATGAATGTGTTTATCACATATACATAATAATATGTGTGCGTGTTATATATATTTATGTCAAAACAAACTTTTATTTTGGATGTGATTAATCACGATTAATTCTTGGACAGCCCTAATATATATAAATATTTAATTTCACTCTTAAATCTGCATATTTCATCTCATGCACAATTTATTTTCCTGCAAAATCATGACAATCGATCAAAAATTAATACATCGATTCCAAATAAGGCAACTCAATCCATCTGGTAAAACTGTATTTACAGTATATTACAATATATAATCACAGAAATACAAAATATGCCAATGTGCAGCCCTCACACACACACAAATATAAATGAAATACACAAGTATATAGAACTGAATGAAATACAAGTAGAATATTTACATATTTTAAGCAGAAGCCAAAAAAATGTCTATTAATGGGTGTGTGTTTGCGTGTGTGTGAGTGTGTGTGCGCGCTACATATACTTCAAATACCAAAA
>CAIGQQ010031496.1:2242067-2261800 GCA_903798035.1 Danio albolineatus
AATAATAACGACAACAACAACACCAACAACAATAATAATAGCAATAATAATAATAATAATAATGACAACAATAATAATAATAATAGCAATAATAATAATAATAATGACAACAACAATAATAATAATAATAATAGCAGTAATAATAATAATAATAATAATAATAACAATAATAATAATAATAACAGCAATAATAATAATAACAATAATAATAATAATAATAATAACAATAATAATAATAATAATAATAATATTGGTGGTTTACAGTGACTCTCCACAGGCGTAATTTATTTTATACTGTAAAAAAAAATGCTAATTATATGTCTTCTTGCTTTCAGTTTGGCTAGAATAAGAAAATATTTAAATATTTATACTTAATATACACTTAATATATATATTTTTTTGATTGGCTACAGATCAAACCACTGTTGTCAAATAACCTACCTATATTAACCTACTTAAGCAGAGTGTCTTTAAAAATACCTCGAGAAATATCATATCATGGAAAAGCATTTAGGCATGCAGACATGGTCAAGGCGATCTGCTGCAGTTCAAACAGAGCATCAGAATGGGGAAGAAAGCTGACTTTGAACGTGGCATGGTTGTTGGTGTCAGACGGCTGGCCTGAGTATTTCAGAAACCGCTGATCTACAGGGATTTTCATGCACAACCATCTCTAGGGTTTACAGAAAATGGTCTGGAGGAAATATCTAGTGAGCGGCAGTTCTATGGGCTCAAATGCCTTGTTGATGCCAGAGGTCAGAGGAGAATGGCCAGACTGGTTCCAGCTGATAGAAAGGCAACAGTAACTCAAATAAGCACTCGTTACAACCGAGGTCTGCAGAAGAGCATCTCTGAACGCACAACACGTCCAACCTTGAGGCAGATGGGCTACAGCAGCAGAAGACCACACCGGGTGCCGCTCCTGTCAGCTAAGAACAGGAAACTGAGGCGACAATTCGACAATTCACACAGGCTCACCAACACTGGACAATAGAAGATTGGAGAAATGTTGCCTGGTCTGATGAGTCTCCATTTCTGCTGCCACATTCGGATGGTCGGGTCATAATCTGACATCAACAACATTATAGCATGGATCCATTCTGTCTTGTATCAACGGTTCAGGCTGGTGGTGTTGGTGTAATGGTGTGGGGGATATTTTCTTGGCACACTTTGGGCCCATTAGTACCAAATGAGCATCGCGTCAACGCACAACCTGAGTATTGTTGCTGACCATGTCCATCCCTTCATGACCACAGTGTACTCATCTTCTGATGGCTACTTCCAGCACGATAACACTCCATGTCATAAAGCATGAATCACCTCAGACTGGCTTCTTGAACATGACAAGGAGTTCACTGTACTCTAACGGCCTTCACAGTCACCAGATCTCAATCCAATAGAGCATCTTTGGGATGTGGTGGAACGGGAGATTCGCATCATGGATGTGCAGCCGACAAATCTGCAGCAACAGCGTGATGCCATCATCTCAATATGGACCAATATTTCCTAATAATGTGCCTAATAAAGTGGCCGGTGAGTGTTTTTTTTTTCAGATAGAAAGCTCTAATTTTAATTCTAATTTTAATTCTAATTCATAATTGTATTATACTTTTGACCATATAAAAGCTGCCCTGGTGATCACAAAATAATCAAATGCATGCATTTCAAATACATGCATGTATACAGTGTAGTTTAAGTGCTTGTAAACGATTAATCATATAACAGATTAAAGCTTGTATTTACATAATATATACATGTGTACTGTTTATATTTATGTATACATGTATTAACACACACACATGCATTAAATAGAAAATTATACGAAATAAATATATTTACATATTTATATATAATTTGTATTTTATATACACATAGATATATTAATATAAACAAATAATTTATACAATATAGTCATGCATATATTTATACACAAAAATATAAACGGTACGCACAAATATATTTGCTAAATATGAACTTTTATTTTGGATGCGATTAAATTGCGCTTGAGAGCAGTCAGTGTTTTTACACCGTTTCTGCATGACACCAAAAATATGCCAATGCCACAAAACCAAATCCTTTCTCTCCACCCCAATTTTTGGTGACAAAGTGGCGAGGACATGTTCGCACTGTAAATGACGTCCTTTCTCTCTTCGTCCCCTCGGATTTTAAGTGAAAGTCCCCGAGGGCCAGATGAAGGCTCCGGCTGCCTCTTTGCGTTACCAGTTAAGACAAATATTTCCCAGGATGAGTCCCGATGCCCGCAGGATGTTTACATGCAGCTCCTCTGCCTGCTCCTCTTTTATCCCCTTCCTCTGCTCGGAGCCCCAAACACACACACACACAGATCCACAGACCAACACACAAAAATCACCTTCACACACACTTCTGACCTCCTCGTCTCGCCCCAGATTTGTTTGACCTCTGCCTGAAGGCCAAGTACACAAAACAAGTTCTGTCAGCTAGCAGAGCCTAGCCTAGCATAGATTAGCGCAGCATGCAAAAAATTGCTGAGCTTTTGTGCCAAACAGAGAAGGAAATTTTCACATTTATTATTATTATTAGTAATAGTAGTAGTAGTAGTTATTTTCGGCTTAGTGCCTTTAGTAATCAGAGGTCGCCAGAGTGGAATGAACCACCAACCACCAATCCAGCACGTTTTACACAACGTATGCCCTTCCAGCCGCAACCCATCACTGGGAAACACACATACACTCATACACTATAGTCAATTTAGCTTACTCAATTCACCTATACCACATGACTTTGGACCCAGAAAAACCCACACAAACACTGGGAGAACATGCAAACTCCACACAGAAATGCCAACTGAGACTCAAACCAGCAACCTTCTTGCTGTGAGGCGATTGTGCTACTCACTGCGCCACTGTGACGCCCATTATTATTATTCATTTTCTTGTTGGCTTATTAATCTGGGGTCGCCACAGTGGAATGAACCGCCAACTTATCCAGCATATCTTTTACGCAGCGGATGTCCTTCCAGCTGCAACCCATCTCTGGGAAACATCCATACACACTCATTTCACACTCATACACTACGGACAATTTAGCTTACCCAATTCACCTATACCGCATGTCTTTGGACTTGTGGGGGAAACTGAAGCACCTGGAGGAAACCCACGCAACCACGGGGAGAACATATAACTCCACACAGAAAGGCCAACTGACCCAGCTGTGGTATGAACCAGCGACCTTCTTGCTGTGAGGCGAACGTGCTACCCACTACGCCACCATGGCACCCTATTATTATTATTATTATTATTATTACCACCACTATTATAAGCCCAATGGGCAATAGGTTATATGCAGAAGGACTTTCAATTTTCAGTAACCCGGTAACCGGAGCACCCTGAAACCGAAGCACTCATAGTAAACCTACATCAACACCGGGAGAACAGGCAAACTCCACACAGAAATGCCAACAAAACCAGCCAGGACTCGAACCAGTGACCTTCTTACTGTGAGGCAACAGTGCTAACCACTGAGCCACCATGCTGCACTGTTATCTAGCCAACTACACCTAAAAAAATTTTTTTTTTAAAATAAATAAAAAAACACAGTTTATTGGAGTAAGGTAAGGTATAAGGTAACTGGTTGCAAACAACTTAAACAGGCTGAATTTAAACAACAGGGTTCAACGCTAAGGAATTTTTCTACAGGCCCGATCTGGCCAGTGGTTGAGATTTTTACTTGCCCTGCCAAAATTTTCACTGGCCCCACCAAAAAAAAAAGTTAATAGCTACATCTTAGCCACATATTTTAAACAATATGTCAAAAATAACGTCTGTGAATCTAGATTTTTAATACTTAAAAAATATTAACATTTGATGAGCAAAATTCAAAGTTTTATGCAAACAAAAAGAGCAATATGGAAATGTGCAGGTATTTTATTGTAGTTCAACGACCTGTGCATTCATTCATTCATTCTTGTTAGCTTAGTCCCTTTATTAATCATTGGTCGCCACAGCGAAACTTATCCAGTGCCGCTATGTTGCCGTCTCTTTGCTGTACTGGTTGTTACCAGGTTACAGAAAAAAATAGCATGCTCACAACATCTAATTCAGATAAGAGGAACTAAAAAGCAATATGGCATTTACGACATCACAGAGAGGGCAGCATTTAAAGGCTTTAAAGCTGGTTTCTAAATTAAAAGACTGTTTTTGCAAACAAAGTCGCATTAATTTAAAATCAAACTTTAGTGACAAGGTAACACAGGCCCGATAGGGCCAGTAACAACCATGTCTACTGTCCTGAGGGTCTCTCACACTGACCCTGAACCATCTGGCAGTCCTTATTGTTGAGCCCTGAACAAATTAATAAAGTTGAGCATTACTAATTTTAATTTGTTTGATTAAACTCAGCCCATATTAATTGTTTGCCTTCAAATAACTTAGTAAATCCAATGAATCATTCTTTTTTCAGCATAGCCCATTCTACTGACTGAGCTTTTATAGTGGTAGATTGAGAAGGAGGAGGCAGAGACCTGAAAATCAATTGCCATATCTCTGGTCTTTTTTTAATTCACTTGATAAAACAAATACGATGAGTATGCAGACTGGAGAATGTCTAAAACAAACAGGCTGAATAAACAGCGGACTGAAGTGAAAATAAAAGTAGCAGCGATTTGTGTAATCTGTGGAAGTGTGCGTCATCTGGAAAACATCTTTATTGTGTGTGGAAATATTTTAAAGTTGGTGCAGTTTTCATCGGTGGGATCTTTCTAGAGCTTAAATACTGTAATACTGTAATGCACTGTGTGATGGAAATGACTGCATATTTATAACTATAAGACTAATTTAATATCTAGCATTTTATGTTTCTGAAAATCACGTCATTAAATATGTTAAAGGGGTGGTCCACTACGATATCATATTTAAACTTTAGTTGATGTGTAATGTAGCTGTGTGAACATACACAACATCTCTAAATGTAAGACGCTCAAAGTTCAACGCAAAGGGAGACAATGGCTTTTACAGAGTTAGTTTAGCAAAGCCTACAGCGAATAGAGTTCGGGGACTACAAAAAATACATCCTGGTTAATGATGTCATAAACCCTTCAGTCTACAAGCATACACCCTGTGCAGTGAAGGGGCATGGCCAGATGTGTTGAAATGTTATACAAGGACAATTCCTGGTGACAAGGAGCCGACCGGCGAATCTCAGCACATTATGTTAGCTGAGCAATCAGAGCCTCTTGAGAGCGGGTTTTTGGTGGAACTAGGAAATAAGGCCCCGTTTACACTAGTGCGTTTTCGTTTTAAAACGCATAAGTTTTGCTACAGTTACGCCATCCGTCCACACTACGCCGAGGTGCGAAAACGGAGCGTTTTAGAAACGCTGGAGAGAGCGTTTTCATTCTAAAACGCTGCTGCTGCGTCTCAGAGTGGATGGAGGGAAACAGAGACCTTTGAAAACAGAGGCGTGGCTGCTGAGATTCGCTACGTGATTGGGGCTTTGGGTCATTGCGTATCCTTCCCTTATTCGTCAAGCGCACGTGGATATAACGTCACCGGCAGACGGCAGACCAGCCTTCACTGTAAACACTGTATTTTCGATAGCCATAGATGTTTTTATATTCATTTGTTACTTTAAGTAACAACTCGACCTCGTCGTCTGTCCTCAAAAAGTCCTCTCTTGCTTTCTTTACCATCGCGTTCATCGTTCAACCAGCGTTTGTTGACTAACAATAACCAAATGCCGAGCGAGACACGTGCTTCCTGTTTATACTTGAACGCGCATGCCCAGAGTGCGCGAATGGTCACGTGATATACGTTTCTGGTGGAGTAGTGAAGACGGAGATCTGTTGAGACGCTGGGTAAAACGCTAGTGTGGACGCGGATCATTTTCTTACTAAAACGCCGTTTTAAAACTAAAACGCACTAGTGTAAACGGGGCCTAAGATAACTAGGTTGTTTTGATGTTAGCTAAGTAGCTGTATATAATCAAGGTAAGATATGTGAACAAATGACGTGATTTTTCACAAATGAAGCATGAGCACACATTGCTTTGCACCCCATAAACACAATCAAGCTTTAAAAATACACTCTGGACCACCCCTTTAAGACTTGTGGCATATTAGAAAAACTAAAAGTTGAACTTTAAATGTTAAAGACGCACATTACTTTGTTCACCAGTGGTATTTACTTTCTGTATATGAGCAATTCCAGCGTTATGGATGTGACATTTGCAGTAAAAACCCAAAACATAAATCCACATAGAAACTATATGTAGACATGATATTGAAACATCTGTTTCTATTTTCCTATTTTACAACTGACCTCAGAGTTACAGGAGCAGAAAAATATCAGTCTGCAAACATTTTTTGTACTTTAAATGAGGAAAATAAACCAGCAATATGGATGTGACCAAAAATCTGCGAGTTTACAGTCGACAACACTGTGAATTAAACTGCACAACCCAAAAGAAATAATGCTAAACAAAAGGATAAGAGTCTGCTCACTATAGAACAAGCATGATAGATTTTATTTTATTTTATATTTTTGTATTTATGAGGAAAAAGTGCCGTTATGGAGGTGACATTTCTCTGTTATGGATGTGACAGATGTGAAATTGCGACTTATGTGACTTTGATAAATCAAATATAGTTTGATTGATAGAAAACACTGACAGAGACATCTTGGGGTATTTCTAAAGTACTGTAAAATACTTGCTTTCACAAAAAAAAGAGAGACAGAGACAGTTTCCACATTTTGGTGAAAACCTCATTTTTATTCATTAGTTATTTCATCTCAAGCTCACTTTTTGGTAAATACGTTTACACTGTTAAAACTGAGGGACCGTAAACTGATTTATAGAAATCATCATGTTAGAGCAGGGTTAATAAAATAAAATACAATAAAATAAAAATATCTCACATCTACATAAAATGTAAAAATAATTTAAAAATTAAACAAGAAAGTAAAGAAAAACAAAAACCTAAAAAATTAAATTTAAAAAAAGTAAAAATAAATAAATATTAGATTAGATTAGCCGAAAGCACGAAAAAGCTTGACAGGTGTTAAAACAGTAACTAAGGGGGGGCGGGGCTTAGCGAAGGGTCAATTGTTGATCTACTATAATCCCAATTTAACATTGCATATCTTACGATGTGACTATCGCGAACACACACATTGCGATATCGATGGCTAGGCCTGTCACGATATCTATTTTTTGTTGTACGATATATTGCACCAAATTATATCGAGATAAACAATATTATTGTCATTTTAAGACCATATTAGGCTACTCATTATATAATCCCAGAATGGCAATATAATAGCATCATAACGCAAGTACACTCTTTAAAAAAAACACATCATATTTTGTCCATAGAAATATTTAATTTAATTTAGTAATTTTAATAATTTTATAACTTAATAACTAGGAATCTGAATGTGAAAATGCATATCCAAAACAAATAATAATAAAATAAAAAATGCAAAGTAAAAAGTGACAGAGACTGTGATATCTGCTCCCATTGTCAGGCACCCACATGAGAATATACTTTAGTCATTTTTGGTAAATACTATAGTGTTTTTTTAACCATACTGACACTGACACCTCCAGTAGAGATAGAGAGGTTGTGCATTCAGCTAAAATGTTGCAAGAATTGTTTTTTTACGTATGGGCGATATATATATATATATACATTGCATCACCAAAAATCATTGAGGTCATGGCCATGTTTTGTGCAATAAGTTGATATATTGATTATTGTGACAGGCCTATCGATGGCAAAACGATGTATTGTGCATCCTAGATCCTTTTTATTATTATCATTCAACTGAGTGAAACACCATTTGTGTAAAACGATGATTTTCTCAAGGGGAAAAAATCATACAGTAATAAGAAATTGTAATAAAATTCAAGCTCTGAAACATAAATGTACAATTCTGGGTAGTTTTAACACGAATTTTGGTCAAATATCGACAAACCAAAAGTTGCATTAATTTTTCAATTCGATTTAGGTTACACTTTTTCACTCCATGGTTGTGTTTGTCCACTTTTGACCCAACAACCCAGCAATTTAGAGTGCATTTACTGTATAAGTTGGAATCCCACCGATTAGTTTAAGCAGTAGTATGAACGGCAATCCAAAAATGCAAAGACTTGGATACAAGAAGCGACTCAATCAGCTTAATCTTAATCAGTCTAAAGGCATATTTTCATTATAGCATCACATTTTATACCATTCATCTTTAAATGCACTTGAAAGCTCTTCAGTTTTGTTGCATGTCTTGACAGAAAGCAAACACTGAGAGGTCAATGAGTGCACTAATGTTTAACATTTCCTTACTAAATAACTGTAAATGAACACAAAAGATCATGACAGTGGAAAACAAACTGAAAAAGCACCAAAGGAAAGACCATAAAACTAGCATTTTATAAATTTCAGAGTGTTGTCAAATGAAATCTGTAGCCTGTCCTTGATTAACATCTCACCCAATGCCACTTATTTTGGAAACATCCGGTGAGATTTGCGTTCTCTCATTCTGTAAATCCCACACGTTGATTAAGCGGAATTAAGGGCTTTGCTTCTCTCATGCTGCCTGTAAAGGGTTACGCATCTCGCCTTATTAAACGCACTGTGCAAATTCAGCAAAACATGTCACAGCTTGACAGGTGGAGACTGAATAACTCTCTCACGGGCCGCATACCTCCGCTTCTGTTGAGGACGCGAACACAAAACACTGCTGTCTTATAATACTCCGCATATAACAGTCAGAATTCGGCCCATTTTTGGAAAGTTTTAGTTTCCATTCAAAACTTGGCGCATGGATATCACAGTGATGTTCATCCAGCTATCCTTCCCAAAGCTTGCATGCTCTTCTGTTACACAAAAGTATATATTGTTCCTTCACAAAAAAGTACATACTTTTAGCGTAGTATGTATAAGTATGTGAATTGGGACGCAGCATCTGTGTAGAAAATTCTCCATCTGAAAGCACCTGCGGATGACTTACTACTGATTACAGAACCGACTTTATTGAAAATATCAGCCTGATCTCACAAGGAAACGTAACTGTTTCACATTTTGTCAAGTTAGTGGCTACCCAAGTAGCAAAGAATTCTGGCCCAGATTTGGCATAAAGCTGGCACAGCAGGCATTCATCCGGCACTGGCAAACAGCATGCGGGTCAAACATGGAATGGGTTTGGCAGAGGTAGCACCGTCTTTAAGGCGGCACACAAGATTTGGGCCATATGTAAAATGTAGTATTTAGCCCAGATTTTAAAAGTTTATATGTGGGCCACGTAAGTTTGGCCAGTTTTGACCCACATTTAAAATGCATTAAAATAATTTTTGAGTAAAGAAAAAAAAAATTCTACCAATAAGGTCACTTTGAGAAAGAGCAGGCCCCTAGTGTGCCTAAAGGCCCATAGTGCACCAACCTATCTGGCCTAATTCAGGCCCAGTTATGAGTTATTAACTTGGCTGAGACTTGGCCCAGATATGGTCCATGTTTGGCCCTTGTCTGTAACACAGTTTTGGTCCAGTCATGTACCGTAATTCACTGCAACATGTGGACCAAGCAAAACCTGATTGTCAAGCTAGGTCAATTGTATGAAAATGTATGATATTAAAATGGAGGCGTGGCACAAAACCCCACATTTAAACCCAACCGTCATTGAGGGAAGAGCAAATGATACTAAACTGTACAGGTGAGATTGTACAAATTCATCCAAATTAGCTACTAAGTCTAAAAGTTACGAATTGCCATGAGATAAGCTGCGGTCACACTGCACTTTTTCCCCATAGACTTCCATTCATATGCACGTGAATGCGACAGAACGGAAACGCAAGCTCGTGCGACAAGTGTCACAGTTCCTAAACTTGTCATTGGAGGATGAGCAAGTCCTACTAAATTGTACAAATGAGATCATACGAACTAGCCACTAAATCAAAAAGTTACAAATTGCAGTGAAAAATTGTTGAAAATATGAAAATATAAATTTTCTTAGATTCATTGTCCAGCCTAGGCATGGGACGATAACCAAGGTTTTCAAGGTATACCGCGGTTTGGAAAAGACAAGGTTTTAAAACCATCAACATTTTCTGCTATACCGTTCCTAAGGTATGTGTAAGTGTATTTGTTATTTACGTTTTTTTAAGGACAACAGTACGTCCAGCAGAAAAGATATCCAAAGCTTTAAATTGTAAACAAATGTGTGTTTTCGAAACTATCGAAGACAGCTAAAGTCAATGATTCATTTGAATTATTTAGCCTGACGTGTTTACTGTTCCGAAATATTATAAATGTTTCTTGAAATAAAATATTTTGTGTTCAAAATTGTTTTTGTTTTTTATACCCAAACATTTAAAAAGAATATATTTTAGAACAGTAATCACAATACTGTGAAAGCGTGGAACAGTGATATTTTTATCCAAGGTTATCATACCATCAGAATCTTATGCCGGCCCATGCCTAGTCCAGCCCTAGCTAAACTATCAGTTCTTTTTCATTAAATCTAAGTATTAATAAATAAATTATGTGTTTAATTATGTAATAAAGAATATGTATTTATATCCGAATGTTTTTTTTTTTATATATATATTTCTTAACACAATAGTTACCATCACTTTTAAAGTATAAAACTCAAACCAAAACATAATCATCAGGGGCAAGGTATTAGTTTTGTTTTCCAGTATTTTTTTATTATTTAATAATAGTAATAATAAAGACATTATTATTATTGTTGTTGTTAAATGGCAGGAACCAATGACTCTTTGCATTTAAAAAATCTACTATAAATGTTCTACGAAAGAAAAACACTTGCATCACGTTTGGCCTGAGGATGAGAAAATTAACCGCAAGCTTTCTCTTTTTGTGGGTGAACTATCCCTTTAATTTTTAGCGTTTGTCTTAATTTTGCAAGAAACAAGATTAATTATCTTGTTATTTTGCTTCTCAAGCAAACGTCTCTTAATTTAACAATGTTTGTACTGGAAAAAAAAGACAAAGTAAGAATCTTTTGTTCTTGGAAGAAAGCCAAAAAAGTAATAGCGGAATAAAGTCTCTGCGACTCTTCAATGGAAAGCATAAATAATAACCTGTCTTTCCTCACCACCACCCAAAAGAAATGTGATTTCCCAATAGCTGATCTACTCTGAAAGCTGAAACATCTGCCAACAACCAGCACACCTTGTGTTCAGCCAGTGAAGCCTCAGAATGAGTCACTCGCTGAATCTCTACGGTTTGATTTTCTTTCTCACACCCAACGCAATGAGAAGCCATCAAGACATGAAAGAGTCTACAGCTAATTTACCTATGATAAAGAGAATACACACTCACACACACAAACAAGGGCTGACACACACTGATCTCATATTACAAAGACAAGTCATCTCATATGCTGATAACTATGTTTATCACAATATAGTAGCTTTCAGTAAATTCAATCAATTAATAATTTATTCTAACCACATGTAAATCGTTACTATTTTCACGTCTTGAAATACTTCTACCAATCAGGTTGCTTTGAGAAAAAGCAGGCCCACAGTGTGCCTAAAGCGCTATGCTTCATGGGTTTATCAATATCTTTGCAATCGTGACACACCAACCTAGTTATTAACTTGGCTGAGACTTGGCCCAGATATGGTCCATGTTTGGCCCTTGTCTGAAAGCCAGATTTGGTCCAGTCATGTACCGTAAATCACTGCAACATGTGGGCCAAGCAAAACCTGATTGTCATGCTAGGTCAAATGTACGAAAATGTACGATTTTAAAAAGAAGGTGTGGCACAAAACCCCACCCCTAAACTAGGGGTGGGCGGATCGATCCCAATATCGATAGTATCGATACCAATGTTGGTATTGTTATCGGATCGATTGTAGCCTTGCGAGATCGATACTTTTATTTAATTTACGCTAAAGTACATTGCTCCTGTTTCATAAAAGAGCGGACATGTCTCTAAATACCCCACTCCTTTTATAACTTGTATGCACTGTTGTTCTTCTCTGCTCTAGTTCTTCATGTGACTCAGCAGTGCCAAAGCGTGAGCACTTTTTGCTGTTTTGAGATGACAGAAAGAAAGAGGAGCGCTGTTTGGAGTTATTTTACTGCAGTAAACGAAAATATTGCAAACTGCGATGTTTGTAGAAAGTCTTTTCGATACTGTGGCGACACCACAAATCTACACAAACACATAAAACAACACGAAAAAGAGAACATCGAGCTGCAAAAAAAGAGAGAAGAGGAGGCAAATCCTCCAGACAGACCCCCAGCAGTGCCAGCCCTGAGACGGAGGTCACTGGCCGAGTCGTTTCGGAGAGGCAATGTATATGTAGGTAGCTAGCTACAGTGGTGAAATTAATATTTCAGTTATATAGGACATTCTGTATTAGTTGATGCAAATTTGAGAAAGAAAGAAAAAAGCAAAATGAATACTTTCATCATCAGGCTAATTAAATATAGCCAATATATTTAGCACATTAAACCTGCTATCTATAAGAATTTTTTGGAATTTTTAAATATACATGATTAGATCAGTAGGATTTTCACCAGATAAAAGAGGATTTTAAGTCAGTTATCTTTTGCTGTAGTGTGTTAATAGGAAAAAACACTTAAAAACAAACCCCAGACTGAAGCAAAGTTTAAAAAAAATCATTGTTCTCTAATAATAAGTATGTGTTTGCAAATCCAGATCGTTACGAGAATAAAAATGTTTTTATTTGGCTTAAAAGTGTTTAAAAATTGTCTTGGGTTTTAACATATGCATTTAATTATATCTGCTTTGAGAGCATTTAACTCATAAATTATCATACACTGTTCTCCCCTACAGAAAAGTACATTTAGGTTAAATTGTACAAAAAAATATGATTTAAAATAAAAAAAAACGTCTTAGAGTAAATCAAACAAGTAAATCGTTACTATTTTCATGTCTTAAAATACTCAAAAATCTACTCATTCATAAGTAATCTCACTTTATTCTCTTCAGGAGACATGTTTAAGGTAGAAATCTAAAACAATACTAGTTAATTAAATATAAAACACATGATATTAAGTGTATGATATTGAATGACTGCTCCTTTCCGACATTCATCAACATTTTTCATTTTGGGTGAACTACCCCTTTAATGATTAACTGAAAAAAAGACAAATACTTTTACCATTTACTTTTATCTTTGGGTCTCCTGTGTGCACGTAAACAATTGTCTCAGTGTCTTGAAGAACAACCTGATACAAAATAAAGCATTGCAATGTCTATTAAGACGCCTGCGTTACTCAACAGCAGATTCTGGGAAATAATATTTCTATTAACCACTTCTCTCAGAAAAGGAAATTAAACGGAAAGCAAACTGAGACCTCATCTTCTTAGACTCAAAACATTTGTTCAAACAACTTATTAAATATGAGCTGGTGAAAAATTATTACAGGCCTACGTAGCACATCGCTAGTCTAATTAAAAACCGAGGTAAAGTTGGTTTTATATTCACTAATTCGTTTAATGACAACTTCTATTGCTCCTTATATTGTTTACTATGAATAATCGGTCTGAAATCATATGTAGCATGACTTCAAAACAACATTAGCACTATTTACTTGACTATAAACAATGTGGGCCTACATTGACAGTCATTGGCTGCAAATCTGATTTCTAATTTAGAATTTGCAAAGAATACTTGTATAAAATTATATTATTAAGAAGAGAATGTACGAATGTGTGAATATAAAAGCTACTTTAAGTTACCTCAATACACATACCTGAGAAAGATGCACAGGGAGGGACTCGCACACACACTTCTTCTCCAAACCGGATTTTCTGGTCTCCTCGCCGCAGTAGCTGTTATATTCATAGTAACTGTCTTAAAGATCAACTTGAGACAGAGCTGCAGTGACAGTGACACACAAAAGCAGAGAATGATTTGTTTGACAGCTGATGTGAGCGTCCATTGCTCAATGAGGAGAATGAAAAAAGCTTTCAACATAATTTCTTTGAAGGACGCAGAGTCAAAAAAACAGCTCACTCGAAAATGACAATCATCATTAACTCACACTGATAATAGTCTTCTTCCTGACACACAAACACACTGTCATGTTTTCTTTGAATGACGGGAGAAAACTGAAGCGTCTGTTTTCCATTCAAATAAAGTGGAAGGTGATTAATATACAGCTAATTAAGCTCTTTGCTTGCTCGTGAGACTTTATGGGTTTAATATGTTTTGTTAAATAATTGTTTAGCCGAATCTGCTGTAATTGAGTCGTTTATCGTTAAAAATCGAGTTAAAAAATGCGAATATGACCACCGTCAGAACAACAACCCGCCATTTATGAATCGCGGTTAAATGACTCCCTTGAATCGGTTCTATTTAATGGATCAGTACAAATGACTCGCAAACAAATGACTCTCCTGCTCAAATAATCGCGTACGAATGACGCTCTTCTTCTTGGTTTTAACCATATATATATTATTATAGAAATCTTTATATTAGATGTGTATGGTTTTGACGGCTGCTGACAACCAACGTAAATAGATGCGAATGACTCTCGTTAGCCGGTTTTTTTTAATGAGTCAGTAGGTGGATTCGCGAAAAATGACTCTGGCGACCCGGATCTTTTTTAATGAGTCAGCCTAAAAGGTGTGACGTGAAATGGTTCATCTTATAATAACACACAGGCTACTGATTAATTGTCCCTCTTGTTTGTTTTCCCCGTTTTATTTTCAATTCTAAGTGAACCAGGAACCATTAAGTTTTGTTAAGAAGTATCACTTTTTTATGGTTATCCATTATCTTTCATTTATTTGTGTAGGTTTCCCTTTATTTATGTGGCACAAATACAACCAGGATAGCATTATATGATCAAAGAGCAGGTAGACACCCCAAGCAACATTTTTTAATAAATCTGCAATTATTTAAATGCCATTTGGCCTTTATGCAGTAATCATGTGTATTTCCAACCCTATCTCACAGCGGGTTGGTATTTCAGCTTGATTATTGAGGAATTTGATGATAGTTCACACTGCAGTTGAAACATTCTTGAAAATATCTTACTTTTTGTTCAACAGAAGATTGAAATTAATATACGTTTAGAACCACATGAGCGCAAGTAAATAAGGACAACATCTGAGATCATACCCTTAAGTTGATCTTCAGTGTGTGTTAACCTGTTTGTTTGTTTGTCTGTTGTCATGTAGAAGTGTTGTGTCAGCACTCCTGTAACAGTTTAGCGGTGTGAAGTGGAGATGGGACAGGTGCATGCAGGCTCATTCCTTCGCACACAAAAACACACACCTAAGAAAGTTATAAAGCTGCTCCATTTCCTTTCTCTCCTTCCACGTGCATTCCAGCATATTTTATAGGGAGTTATATTTCAAAACATTTTGCTTTGAGGGAATGTCAGTGAACCACAAATACTGGCTTCCTCAGACGTTTAGTCTATTCACTCACTGATGCATTTGCTGCAAAAGCACTGCTTTACCCAAAGATTCAAGCGCCCTTGTCGATTTCATTCATGTAATTCCTGCATGCTTTTGTTTCTTCGTAAGAATAAAGTAGAAATGTTGAACAATGTTCACACAGCTCTTTCTTTATACACTGAAAGCATATCAGCTGAAAATCCACTGATCAGCTGCAGCTTGTTTAATTCTGTTCAATATCATTGGAGTGAATTCAAATTCACTTTGATATCGGTGAACTGAATTATAGTGAACACGCCATGTGGACTAGTTTTTCATGGCTACCTATCTTACTTGTCCAGTAATTATGTAGGAATTGATTGATTGAGTGATTGATCGAGTGAGCTTTATATCAAAGAGCAAATAGTTGGTCAATTTTCTCAATAACTAACATTGTTACATTTATTTGTTTATTGTTTGTTTGAAGACAGAGTTTTTGTTTGATTGATTATTTGTTTTTGTTTTTTTCATTGATTGACAGACTTGGTTGGTTTCTTTGTTTGAGTTTTTTGATTGATTTATTGATTGATTGATCGATCGATTAATAAGGTTTATATCAAAGAGCAAATAGTTTGTAAATTTTATAAATAACTAACATTGTTACATTTCTTTGTTTCTTTAAAAAAACTGAGTTTTTGTTTGATTGCTTGTTTGTTTTTGGTTGGTTTATTTGTTGTTTGTTTCATTGATTGATTGACTGTTGGTTTGCTTGTTTGTTTGTTTGACTGATTGTTTGTCTCACCCTTATTTGATGATTGATTGATCGATTGAGCTTAATGTTAAAGAGCAAATAGTTTGTAATTTTTCTAAATAAATAACGTTGTTACATTTATTTGTTTCTTTGTTTGAAGACTGAGTTTTTGTTTCATTGATTTTTTTGTTTGATTGATTGTTTGTTTCATTGATTGATTGATTTACTGCTTGTTTGTTTGTTTGAAGACTGAATTTTTGTTTGATTGGTTGTGTTTTTTTGGTTGGTTGATTTGTGTGTTTTATTGATTGATTGGTTGATTGACTAGTGGTTTGTTTGTTTGTTTGACGACTGAATTTTTGTTTGATTCAGGGTTCATACGGTCATGGAAAACCTGGAAAAGTCAAGGAATTGTTTTATTTTTATTTTATTTTTTACTATTTTTTAGGGGTTTTCACCTTTATTATGATATAAAATTTTGACATGGCATTTTCCAGGCCTGGAAAAGTTTTGGAAGAACAAAAAAAACCCTGCAAAGTTTTGGAAAAGTCATGGAAAACAGATATCTGTATACTTGAAGGTTATTTACTTCTTTTCTGTCATTGGCCAATCATATACTCTCACATTATTAGTGCGGTGTAAGCATTGTCTAAAGAAATTAAACATAGATTAAAATATAAATTGAAACTAAATAGATTGTTGTGTGTTTTACGATATGCCTGTAATTAATTTGAACATGCATTGTTTTTCTTTTAATACGCATATATAGACATTGCTTGAAACATTAGGTCATGAACAATTACTTGAAAGTCTTGGCAAAATAATCAAGCAAAAGTCATGGAATTTCAGTAGTAAAAATGTGTATGAACCCTGTTGATTGTTTGGTTGTTTGTTTTTGGTTGGTTGATTTGTTGTTTGTTTCATTGATTTATTGACTTTGTTTGTTTGTTTTTTGTTTGAAGACTGAGTTTTTGTTTGATTGACTGATTGTTTTTTGGTTGGTTGATTTGTTGTTTGTTTCATTGATTGACTGTTGGTTTGTTTGTTTGTTTGTTTGACAGATTGTTTAACTCTTTTTTTGATAGATTGATTGATTGATCGCTTGATTGATTTATTGAGCTTTAAAGCAAGCTATGAATAGTTTGTAAATTTTAAATGTAAATGTTAAACATTGTTACATTTAATAATTTCTTTGTTTGATTGTTTATTTGTTTGTTTGCTTGATTTGTTGTTTGTTTTATTGATTGACAATTGGTTTGATTGTTTCATTTTTTGAATGATTGTTTTTTTTTTTCATTTATTGACTGTTTTTGTTTGTTTGATTAACTGATTGTTTGATTGATTGACTTTGTTTTACCTATTCACTGATTGTTTGTTTCATTGATTAATTAACTGATTGTTTCATTTATTGACAGTTTTTTTTTGTTTTATTAATCGATCATTTGACAGTTTTTTTGATCGATTGATTGGTGATTGAGCTTTATAGCAAACAGCAAATAGTTTTTACATTTTCAACATGCCTAACATTGTTATTTATTTGTTTCTTTGTTTTATTGACTGATTGTTTACTTGTTTTTTATTTGTTTGATTAATTGACTGTTGGTTTGTTTCATTTATTTATTGATTGTTTGTTTCATTTATTGTTTTTGTTTGATTGATTTATTGATTGTTCTTTTACTCCTTCATGTTTTTATTCATTCATTAATATATTTATTTAATCAAACAAGATGGTGCCTCAGTGGTTAGCACTGTCGCCTCAAAGCAAGAAGGTCGCTGGTTTATACCCTGGCTGGGGCACTTAGCATTTCTGTGTGGAGTTTGCATGTTCTCCCTGTGTTGGCGTGGGATCCTCCGGGTGCTCCGGTTTGCCCCACAAGTCCAAACACATGCACTATAGGTGAATTGAATAAGCTAAATTGTCCGTAGTGTATGAGTGTGTGTGGGAATGTGGGTGTTTTTCAGTACTGGCTAGCAGCTGGAAGTGCATCTGCTGCATAAAACATATGCTGGAATAGTTGACGGTTCATTCCACAGTGGCACCCCATGATAAATAAGGGACTAAGCCGAAGGAAATGAATGAATGCTTTATACAAACATGATGATGATGACTTCATTAGTTGAATATTTTTCACTGGCTTGCAGAACATCTGCATCTGTGTGTTTAATATACCAAAGAAAGTCATACAGGTTTGTAAAAACACAAGAGTCAGTAAATGTTGACAGAATCTTAACTCAGGCTGAGGTATATTTCACTAAACAACAGTATCACCCTCATCCACCACTATCAGGTTCAATAAAAGATTTGCCCTTTCCCTTCATTCTCATTGTTATTTAAAGACGGGAACTATCTGACAAGGTGGCATGAACATTTCAACAGCACCGAGCTCCTTCTGCCAGAAATCTTTACTCTGGAATGTGGCCTGATTCAACGTCAAAACGGCAGCGAAACAAAAGAGTAAACACCCTGCATCTATACTATAGTTCAGCTCAAGCACCATCATCAGTGTTTTCCACGGCCTATAAATACACTTTGCATTTATACTCATTTTATGCATGGACAGTGTGGTTTGACCGATCTCTGATTTGGTCTGTTTCGGGTGCTCCACAAGACTGGCACTGGCGTTCTTCTCTACCATTGACCTATGGGGATCGTTCAGTATGTAATCAAGCTCTCAATCTCAAACAATATGTAAACGTATACATGACATTATAAAAAAAATTGATTTTAGTCTACATGCAGTGCTGTTTTTGTGTCATTGAGATTCTACTGTGCCATTTATTTATTCATTCATTATTTATTGATATTTTTATTTCATTTTAAACATATCTATTAATTTTTTACATTTGATATTCATTTTTAGCTGTTTTAATGCATTCAGAAAAACTAAATGATAAATGAATGAGATTTTCTATGGACGAACTGGAGAAATTTTGTATAAAGCCCAAAATAAGTCTAAGTTGCATCTGACAGTACTAATTAGAGAATAAATAAAGGTTTGCTTGTTGAGGCTCTTTCTCATTTCTCTCTGTTTTTTTTTTTTAATTTACTGTACCGTATTAGATTTTTTATTTTAAATGTCTATTTATATATATATATATATATATATAACTATTATGTACTATTATAAATTGGAAAAAAAATTCATTGCCAACAAGCTAACTTAAGATGACATTTATTTTAAGTTACAAAAATAGTTTTAGTTTTTGCTTACTAATATAACCCTCTCAACTAGGTATCCAAAAACTTTTCATACAGTACAGTACATTTTTTCAAATATTAACATATAAAAATCGATTTTAGTCCACATGCATTGTTGTTTTTGTGTCACTGAGTTACTACTGTGATATTTATTTATTCATTATTGTATATATAAAGTTTTTATAGACGAGTTATTTATTCTTAGTTATTTTAATGCATTCAGATAAACTAAATGAGGGATGAATGGGATTTTTATGAACAAGGAGGAGACATTTAGTATGATGGCCATAATAAGTCTAAATTGTAAGTAATTAAATTCTATTTATTTGATTGTTTTTGAATGTTTTTAAATGTCTATTTGTTATGTGGGTGTGTGTGTGTGTGTATATATATATGTATATATATGTATATATATATATATATATAT
>CAIGQQ010031496.1:2277070-2303995 GCA_903798035.1 Danio albolineatus
TAAATGAAAAACAAAGTATTTTTGAATAAATAAATAAATAAATAAATAAATAAATAAACTAAGTATTTTTAAATAAATGAAAAACAAAGTATTTTTAAATAAATGAAAAACAAAGTATTTTTAAATAAATGAATTAATGAAAAACAAAGTATTTTTAAATAAATAAATAAATGCTAGCTACATTAAAATATCATTTACTGTGACAAGCTGTAATAATGTAACACTTGTTTGGCCTATATGGTTAGTAGGCTAATGTTATCTGCAATTAGCACTGATTACAAAAAGAAAATCTTGCTCCAAAACAGAAATGTGAACACTATTTTAAATAATAATAATAATCACTAACCAGCGGGACTCTTACTTGAGAGATACCCACACTAAAAAGCTCTCAGAAATCTCCTGCTCGCTCCACCTGAACATGCAGGCAGAATTCCTCCACGTCTGTAATTTAAATTCATTCCCAGCATTTTCTGCAGGAATTCTTTGTTGTTCCTGTTAAACACACACACATCCCTCCCTCCACAAACTTTTATGTTCCCATTATTCAGCTTCCTCATACCAACAAGCAGCTCCTCGGCTTGGCAAAATCCCCCTTTTCCATCCGTACAACAACATCTGAAGCCAGACATGTGCTGCTAACGTTCTCAACACCAGATATTCTTCTCAAACAACTTCTCCCAATGAGCGTGTGCGAAAACATGCATGCGCTGGAGCTGAGGGCCGTTACAGACTTCGTTTAAAGAGTCTTAAAGAAGCGGTTACAGCGGTTTAGAGTTTCTATTTCCATCAGTGTCACTGCTAATGATTCCTAACACAAACCAGACCATCACAGTCGTCTGCTTGCATGCAGAAATGCCAAATGAAACGTGTTACGAAACCAGGTTGGTGGAAATGTTGAAACATAAATACACTGTAAAACATTCAATATTTTTGTTGCTTTAACTTATTTTAAAATTAAAATTTAAGTATTTTAGAAGTTAATCGACTCAATCGAATCAATTTTAAGTTATACAAAGTTTATCTTAATATTTTAGTCAGTTTGATGTAAGTATATGCTTGGTCCCAAGATTTTACAAAATAAAAGTCAAATGTGCCAATTTCAACCATGAAGCAATGGAAAATCATTGAGGTATCCTTAGCTTGATCCACTAGGCAACAACCCTGAGAAATGCCTAGTAACACCTCAGCAACACCAAAGAAATCACTTAGGAAATGGTCTTTAAAATGATCAGAACACTCTAGCAATACATTAGCAACCATGTGGCAACACCCCAAAATTATTCAGATATAGTTAGCTTGAACCACAAAGTATCAAACTTTAAATCACCTAGACGACCGTAGTAACACCTTAGCAACACTGAATAATTACTTAAGAAATTACCTTGAAAATTATCAGAACACCTTAGCAACCCTTATAGCAACTGCATGGCAACACCCCAAAATTATTCAGATATGCATAGCTTGAACCACTAAGCATCAAACTTTAAAGCACTTAGAAAACCCTAATAACACCTTAGCAACACTCAATAACACAAGAAATTACCTTGAAAATGATCAGAACATCTTAGCAACCCTTTTAGCAATTGCATGGCAACACCCCAAAATTATTCGGAGATAGTTAGCTAGAACCACTAAGCATCAAACTTTAAAGCACTTAGAAGACCCTAGTAACACCGTAGCAACACCCAATAACACAAGAAATTACATTGAAAATAATCAGAACACCATATCAACACATTAGCAACCATGTGGCAACAACCCAAAATTATTCAGATATAGTTATAGCTTGAACCACTAAGCATCAAACTTTAAAGTACTTAGAAGACCCTAGTAACACCTTAGCAACACCCAATAATTAAACAAGAAATTACATTGAAAATAATCAGAACACCTTAGCAATACATTAGCAACCATGTGGCAACACACCAAAATCATTCAGATATGCATAGCTTGAACCACTAAGCATCAAACTTTAAAGCACTTAGAAGACCCCAGTAACACCTTAGCAACACCCAATAATTACACAAGAGATTACATTGAAAATAATCGTAACCCCATAGCAACACATTAGCAACCATGTGGCAACACCCCAAAACTATTCAGATATAGTTATAGCTTGAACCACTAAGCATCCAACTTTAAAGTACTTAGAAAACCCTAGTAACTCCTTAGCAACACCCAATAATTACACAAGATTTTACCTTGTAAACAAGCAGAACACCATAGCAACCCCTTAGCAACCATTTGGCAACACCCCAAAATTATTCAGATATAGTTAGCTTGAACCACTAAGCATCCAACTTTAAAGCACTTAGAAGACCCTAGTAACACCTTAGCAACAGCCAATAATTACACAAGAAGTTACCTTGAAAATTGTCACAACATCTTAGCAACCGTTTTAGCAATTGCATGACAACACCTCAGAACTATTCAGATATGCATAGCTCGAACCACTAAGCGTCAAACTTTAAAGCACCTAGACGACCCTAGTAACACCTTAGCAGAACCGAATAATTACACAAGAGATTACATTGAAAATGATCAGAACACCTTAGCAACCCTTTTAGGAACTGCATGGCAACACCCCAAAATTATACAGATACGCATGGCTTGAACCACTAAGCATCAAACCTTAAAGCACTTAAAAGACCCTAGTAACACCTTAGCAACACACACAAATACACAAGATTTTACATTGAAAACAATCAGAACACCATAGCAACCCCTTAGCAACCTCGTGGCAACACTCCAAAATGGTTCAGGTATCCTTAGCTTAAACCACTATACAAATGCACTCAGAAGATCCTAGTAACATCACCGTATCGGCCAGCCCTAATTTTACTTCATACTTCATATTTTAGTCAGTTTGATTGATGTAAGTTCAGATTACTAGAAAAATGAGTTTGATTCAACTAAAAAAATTAAGACAACAAGATTTTTTAGAATATATATATGCTATTCTACAAAATAAAAGTCAAACCCTAGTAACTCCCTATCAACACCCAATAATTACACAAGAAATTACATTAAAAATAATTAGAGCACCCTAGCAACACATTAGCAACCATGTGGCAACACCGCAAAATTATTCAGATATAGTTATAGCTTGATCCACTAAGCATCAAACTTTAAAGTACTTAGAAGACCCTAGTAACTCCTTAGCAACACCCAAAAATTCCCAAGATTTTACATTGAAAACAATCAGAACACCATAGAAACACCTTAACAACCATGTGGCAACACGCCAAAATGCTTCAGGTATTTTTAGCTTGAACCATTATGCAACAAACTTTAAAGCCCTCAAAAGACCCTAGTGACGAATTAGCAACCACATAGCAACACCCCAACATAATTCAGGCATTCTTAGCTTGAACCACTATGCGACTTTACAGCCACTAAGAAGACACTAGTAACCTTAGCAACCACATTCCAAAATAACCCAAAAGCTCATAGCAACTGCATAGTAACACCCTAGCAACCACTAAGTATATGTAACCAAATATTACTCTTTATTTTAAGCCCTTTAGATGCAACATTGCATTTTAACTGGGTCAACATATTTTTAAATGTTTCTTCTATTTTAATAAGTTTCAACAAGGACTGATAAACAATATTTTATCGAATCGCGATAAAATTTATGTCAATAACACTGATAAGCTCAGTAATTGTTTTACTTTATTTTGATCTAAGAGCAATCATACAGCAGAAATGTGAGACAATGGGAATCTAAAAGTGTGTTGATATTAGAGATGTACCGTATTTTTGACCACCGCAAATTTATTGGCCGAAAATATGGCCGAATCTAAACAAATTTTTGTGGCTTCAGTCATTGTTGGGGTACTCTTATAAATCTGGAAGCATTAACAACTGATATCTAAATATATAACATTTAATATATCGCCCAGCCCTAGTTTCAACTTTAAATCTGGTTTCAACTACATTTATTAAGTTATACTTCATATTTTATTCAGTTTGGTTGATGTAAGTTGAGATTACCAGAAAAGTTAGTTTGATTTAACTAAAAATATTAAGACAGCAAGATTTTTTAGAGCAGTGTTTCTCAACTGGTGGGTCGCGACCCAAAAGTGGGTCGCAGGAACATTTTTTAGTGGGTCACGGAGTGCGTGGTCAAAAAAAAAATAATAATAATAATAATTATTTATTTTGCTTATACCGGACTTTTATTTTGAAATGCGCGCGCGACAACAGTTCAGTTTAGTTCGGTAACTGAACATTTCTCTACCCTAACCGCTGTTTACAGTATTCATCCTTTTTACTTTGTAATATTTCTATAATTTGATACATTTTGTTAAATGACAGCAATAAAATATTGTTTATTTGTAAGTCTTGCTGATTTTCTTATGATTTATCTGTCACTACTTGTGTATGTTAACAAACAAATTAATTATAATTTCTGAAATTATAGTTTCTAAAAAATTGGGTCGCGGCTTGATGACCATGTAAAAATGTGGGTCCCGTGGCCAAACCAGTTGAGAACCACTGTTTTAGAGTATATATGCTATTCTACAAAATAAAAGTCAAGCGTGCCAATCTAAATCCAATGCTACGAATAAGTAATGTGGGATTATTTAACAATGAATATCGCATTAGCAAGTGCTTGAGATTTATTTATGTTTGTGTGCACATGAAAAGCTCTGCAGCTTGTAGTCATCTGGAAGAGTAGCATTCTTCAGTACTGCCGTCCAATCAGGGGCTGTAAGAAACATTGATTTGGCTCTAAACAAATAAGCTTGGCACTTCTTAATTAGGATATCTGCATATATTAATAGTAATTTATGCAAAACTAGAACAAAAGGCGCCGCTAATGTTAGCTTAGCTTCTCAGCACAGCTTCTTAGAGAGGCCTAATGCCCACGGCTATTTTGACTAATTAAATTTCATGCATATAAGCTGTTCTATTCAGGAACTGATTTGATAAATATTGAGAAACAAAGGCTAAGAGAGACATTTATTAACTAAATTCAGACTTCATCTAAGAATAAGGACTGTTACAACTTTTAACATGAAAACAAAGTCCTGCATGATGCTGTTTTTGTCCATCTACAGTAAAAATTCAAGTCGAGCTAGATGTAAAATATATAGCAACACCACAAAATCACTCATAAAAATGACTTTAAAAACACCATAGCAACACCTTAGCAACCATGTGGCAATATCCAAAAATCATTCAATCATTAGCCGTGCCTTGTGTTCTAGTTTAGCATAAATTACTAATAATATTTGCAGATATCCTAATTAAGAAGTGCCAAGCTTATTTGTTTAGAGCCAAATCAATGTTTCTTACAGCCCCTGTTTGGACGGCAGTAGTGGAGAATGCTACTCTTCCAGATGAATAGCCTGAACCACTAAGCAACAACCTTGAAAGCACTGAAATATCATAGTTACACCTTAAGCGACACAAAACAAATCACTCAGGAAATGATCTTGAAAATGATCAGAACACTCTAGCAACACCTTGGCAACCATGTGGCAACACCCCAAAAATCATCCAAGAAATGTCCTTGAAAACAATCAGAACACTCTAACATCCCCTTAGCAACCATGTGGCAACACCCCAAAATAATTCAGGTATCCTTAGCTTGAACAACTAAGCAACAAATTTTAAAGAGCTGAGAAATCCCTAGTAACACCTTAGCAAACCCCAAGAATCACACAAGAAATTACTTTGAAAACAATCAGAACACTATAGAAACACATTGGCAACCATGTGGCAACACCCCAAAATTATTCAGGTATCCCTAACTTGAAAGACAAAGCAACAAAATTTAATGCACTCAGAGGACCTTAGTAACACCTTAGCAACACCTTATAGTTACTCAAAAAATGGCTTTGGTCGGCGCCAATAGCCTAGTGGTTAGTGCGTTGACACATAACACCAAGGTGCTCGCTGCGACCCGAGTCCGATTCCCGGCTCGAGGTCCTTTACCGATCCTTCCCCTATCTCTGCTCCCCACACTTTCTTGTCTGTCAATCTCCACTGTCCTATCAATAAAGTTAAAAAAAAAAACTAAAAAATGGCTTTGAAAACACTTTAGCAACCATGTGGCAACTCCTTAAAATCATTCAGGTATCCTTAGCTTGAACCACTAAGCAACAACCTTGAAAATACTCAGAAGACCCTAGTAGCACCTTAGAAACACCCAATAAATGCTCAAGAAATGGCTTTGAAAACAATCAGAACATTCTAGCAACACCTTAGAAACCATGTGGCAGCACCCCAAACTAGTTATCTCTAGGTTGAACCACTAAGCAACAAACTATAATGCACTCAGAAGATCCTAGTAACACCACAGGTACACCCAATAACCACTCAATAAATGGCAATGAAAACAATCAGAACATAGCAACACTTTAGCAACACAAAATCATTCAGGTGTCCTTAGCTTGATCCACTAAGCAACAACATTGAAAACACTCAGAGCACCCTAGTAACGCAACAGCAACACCCAATAATCACTCAAGAAATGTCCTTGAAAACAACCAGAACACTCTTGCAACATCTTAGCAACAATGTGGCAACAACCAAAATAATTAAGGTTTCCTTAGCTTGAACCACTAAGCATAAAACTTAGTGGTTCAACACATAATAATCACTCAATAAATGGCCTTGAAAACAATCAGAACACCATATCAAAACATTAGCAACCATGTGGCAACACCTGAAAATCATTCAGGTATCCTTAGCTTGAACCACTAAGCAATACACTAAATGCTATCAGAACAAATTAGCAACACCTGAAAATCATTCAGGTGTGCTTACCTTGAACCACTAAGCAACAACATTAAAAAAACACTCAGAAGACCCTAGTAACGCCATAGCAACACCCAATAGTCACTCAAGAAATGTCATTAAAAACAGTCAGAACACCATAGCAACATCTTAACTATCATGTGGCAACATCCCAAAATCATTTAGCTTGAATCACTAAGCAACAAACTTTAAAGCACTTAGAAGACCTCAGTAACACCTTAGCAACATCTAATAATTACTCAAAAAATGGCCCGGAAAACAATCAGAACACTCTAGCAACACCATAGCAACACCATAGCAACCACGTGGCAACACCCCAAAATCATTCAGGTTAATTAAGCTTGAACCATTATTCAACTAACTTTACAGCTCTCAGAAGACCCTAGTAACACCTTAGCAACGCTCAATAATTACTCAAGAAATGTCCTTGAAAACAATCAGAACACTCTAGCAACCCCTTAACAACCATATGGCAACACCCCCAAATCCTTCAGGTATCCTTGTAACGCCTTAGCAACTACATAGCAACACCCCAAAATAATTCAAATATCCTTGAGTTAAATCTCTAAGTAATAGCATCAGCAACACTGAGCATCGCCTTAGCAACCACATATTGACATTCCAAAATCACCAAAAAGGTCATAGCAACTGCATAGCAACACCCTAGCAACTACTTCATATCATGCCATTAAATATTATTCTTTATTTTAAGCCCTTTAGATACATGGTGGCTCTGTGGTTAGCACAAGAAAGTCACTGGTTCGAGTCCTGGCTGGGCCACTTGGCATTTCTGTGTGGAGTTGGCATGTTCTCCCCAAGTTGGCGTGGGTTTCCTCCGGATGTTCCGGCTTCCCCCACAGTCCAAACACGAGGTATGGGGGAATTGGATGAACTAGGCTGTATAAGTGTGAATGAGTGTGTATGGGTGTTTTCAAGTACTGGGTTGCAGCTTGGAGGCCATCCGCTGCTTAAAAAATATGCTGAATAGTTGGCAGTTCATTCCACTGTGGTGACACATGACGAATAAAGACACAAAATGAGTGATTGAAGGAGCTCCTTAAAGAAATGCAGCTATATCTCCAGCATTTAGCTAAACTTCCGTGTGCGCTTATCATCGTGGGACTTTTTTTTCGAAGCCTGTGTTGATATGTGTGTGTGCGTGTGCGCATTTCACACCAGTCAACACCTTTCAGGTACAAGAGGAAGTTGTGGCACAAACACCTACAGCCCGGCATCAAAGCAAGTCCGACAAAGTTGCTGCATCTCAACTTACATCTCCATGCAGGGGGAAAAAAAATCTGAATAAGTGCAGGCGGTTAGAGTCAACTGTGGGTGCGCAGCAAAGCCACACATCTGGTCCGACAGGTTCTGAGGGAGAAGCTCACACTTGCTCTACTGTCAGTTCAGTTACATGAGTCAGTCACTCAACACACACACAAACACTTGCTCACACACACACACACACACACCTGCGAAGTTGGAAGTGCTTGCTGTGAGAACGGAGTAGGATAGGGGATAGTAATGATAAGGAGATGTGATAGTTGCGGCTGTACAGCGGTGTATCAGCCATCTGATTCTTGAGGTGTAAACAAAGGGAGATTCCCAGATAGCACCTTCACTGTATTAACATTGAATCAACAGTGGAAACTTCCTGAACTTGGATGATTATGTGGTCACGCTGTAAAGAATATCCGTAAATGAGCGGCTTTCTGCATATTGTGATGTGTGTTTTTATTTCCTTCCTGTTTATTTATGCTTTTGAATTGCATTATGGGAGCTTGGTCTTTCATCTGACAACTTTTAACCTTGAAATGATCCAAAAAGTGAACGTTTATAATAATTTAAAGTGATTTATTGTCTGGGTTGGTGTTTAATGATATTTCAAGAGTTCATACTTAGCTGATGATTGATTATAAAGCTTGTTTGGCATGCTGTCCCGGGAGAGAGCCCTGAGCTCATAAGATCCTCGAGCCTGGGGCTCCCTCCCGTTCGCAAGGCGAGAGGAGAGTTTGAGCTCAGGTAGATCTCGAGAACTCCCCTGCTGTAGTAGCTAATGTACAGATAGTGATTGCTATGAAGAGATAACTACTTACTAGGAGCATGTCTATATGGAGCCGATTTGGATTAGTAAATTACTTAAGTTGCATGTTTTTGGATGGTGGGAGGAAACCGGGGAACCCGGGGGAAACCCATGTGAGCACGAGGAGAACGTGTAAACTCCACACAGAAACGTCAGCTGGCTTGGTAAGGACTAGAACCAGTGACGTTCTTGCTGTGAGGCAACAGTCCTAACCACTGGGCCACCGTGCCACCCATCTAGGAAGGAGGAGGAGTAGGGGTGGAAGGGGGGATTCTTCAAAACGAACATGGCTGTGATATAGAACTTAGGGTACTAATAGTGGCTTAGGAATCGTCTGATTGGTGAATCATAAATTGATTCCAGCTGCGAGCAATCATCTGCACATGATCCTCTCCAAATTAGTTTATAAATAAACTTCACATTGTTTGGTTTGGTATCACGCTATCAGATATGATAGTTACCTCTGAAGCTTTAAAACAGCTAATCATTCTGGAGCTTATGGTGCCTTGGGAAGAGCGTATTGAGCAAGCCAATGAGAGGAAACGGACTAAGTACCAGGAACTGGTGGAGGAGTGCAGGGAGAAAGGCTGGAGAACTTTTTATGAGCCCAGAGAAGTTGGTTGTAGAGGCTTTGCAGGGCGTTCACTTTGCAAAATCCCCAGTTGTTTGGGTATTATACAAGGTAAAAAAAAAAAAATCTGTAATTTTACGGTTTATTTCCGGCAGCTGGGGTGCCGGGAAAAAAAGACATAAAATTACGGCCATTAAATTACAGAAATATACCGTAACATAATGGATAATAAATAACAGAATTATACCGTAAAATAACAGATATTAAATGACAGAAAAATACAGTAAAATACCGGATATTAAATTACAGAAATATACCGTAAAATAGCGGATATTAAATTACAGAAATATACCGTAAAATAGTGGATATTAAATTACAGAAATATACAGTAAAATAGCGGATATTAAATGACAGAAAACATTCCGTAAAATAGCGGATAGTCAATGACAGAAATATACCGTAAAATAGCGGATAGTAAATGACAGAAATATACAGTAAAATAATGGATATTAAATGACAAAAATATACCATAAAATAATGGATATTAAATTACAGAAATATACTGTAAAATAGCGGATATTAAATTACAGAAATATACTGTAAAATAGCGGATATTAAATTACAGAAATATACCGTAAAATAACGAATATTAAATTACAGAAATATACCGTAAAATAACGGATATTAAATTACAGAAATTTTCTTAAATTTACATTTCTGGTAAATTTCTGTAATTTAATATCTGTTATTTTACAGTAAATTTCTGTAATTTAACAGACTTTTTTAAACGTTTTTTTCTCTGGCACCCCAGCTGCCGGAAATAAACAGTAAAATTCCGATTTTTTTTACAATGTATGGGTGGCAAAGAAAAGGGGCTTTTACACAAGGTGGCTTTGGATTAAGGTTGTTTTCACACCTGCCTTCCAGTGTTGCCAACTTAGCAACTTTGTCGCTATATTTTGCGACTTTTCAGACTCCTCTAGCAACAAATCTTCGATGAGGCGACTAGCGACAAATCTAGTGACTTTTTTGTGTGTTACTGGAGATTTTTATAGACTGTCATGTGTCCATACTGTACCGTCCCTATTCTTCCCAACAAGCTGCGGGTGATGCCCAGTCAGTCCTCTTACAGCAGTCTCTCCCACCTGCAGCCTGAGAGCAGATCACTCCTCTGCATAACAATGGCAAATTATTTAGCACCGGCAGCGAGATATATTTCCATTATGCAGTCAAACCGATCTGCTTCTCCTTTATTTTAACAATTTAATTTGACCGTTTATTCTTTTCTTCACAATCACAGATATTTTAGTGACAGTTTCGGGACTTCTGACGTCTGAGAGATTACTGCAAATTAACTACACATCTATACTGATATACTGTATTCAATCAGCGATACATTTAGTTAAATTGACATGCTTACATAAGGTGTAGTGCAAATATAAAATCCCCCTTTATTAACCATATGCCGTTAAACAAACAGAAACGGTGGGACGTGATGTCGTCAGTGATATGCAAATTGAAGTATGACGTAATCTAGCGACTTTTAGTGACTTTTCGGCCAGAGCTTAGCGCCTTTTCATTGAAAATAGTTGGCAACAGTGCTGCCTTATTTAGTTCAGTTGAATCGCACTAGAGTTCTTTCTCCCTGTTGGTGCGGTTCGTTTGGGCAGGTGTGAATGTAGTAATCGCACTCGAGTGCGCACCAAAAGCGGACCAAAAAAGCTCACCAAGACCTAGTTGAAGAGGTGGTCTCGGTACGCTTTCAAACGAACCCTGGAGCGATTCGTTTGTGGTGAGAACATGATCTGAAATAAAACAGACTCGCAAAAAGTACTGCGCCTTTCTGGACTAATCCAGCTGCCCTAGTCCGAAGCACTGTCCCTTCTTATGGGGTTTGGAGGAAAAATACTTGTTGACTTGTTGATTTGTTGGCTTTACCAGAGATTGTTGGTTTTAAACAGAGAGAGAGAGAGAGAGAGAGAGAGAGAGAGAGAGAGAGAGAAAACATTACCTGATGGATTGTTGGTAATATTTCCCGAAGATTTCCATATCAGAGATAGACTAAATTAATTCACGCCTCCTCCTAACACCTTCGCCGATTAAAATGCATTAAGCATTATTTTCCAGCCACAGCTGCGCTTCATTCTCAAATTGTATAGTCCAGTGGTTCTCAAACTGTGGTACGTGTACCGCCAGTGGTACGCAGACTTCCTTCTAGTGGTACGCGGAGGAATCTCTGAATAATTAAGATAAAAATATGAACACACTTTTAACCCTTTGACACACACGATAACACCGATATGATCAGTAAATTGATTTTTATTAGGCTAAACCTTTTATTTTAACTTAATTTTTTAATGTTTGTTATGTGTTCTGTCGTCTGAAGCTAATTTTCTCCCCATAAATGTAACTGTTGTTAGGGGCGTTTCCCATATTTTTATATTCCAGTGTTGACAGGTATAGTTTAAATGTTGCTTTTCCGACACACAAAGCCTGCTTTATTGCGCAGTACGCAGATCTAATTTCTGATTTAAATATGTAAATCTGATTCATATATTTAATATACAAGTTTAGATTTCAAATATATACAAATAAGTCATTTATAAGTGTAACATATATTTCAAAATTCATCAAAAAGAGTTTATATATCAATACAATGACAAATGGCCTATTTTTATGAAGTCCAAGAAACATGAATAGGCTACTTTATGATAATACTTTACATTTAAGTACAGCAGTTTTTCTAAGAGCAGGGCCATTTTTATTTAACTTTTAAAAGCACATTTTAGTTTAAATGTTGACATTTTTTTGGGGGGGGGTTTTACCTGTAAGCACAGTACAGTGTTAATGTTTGAACTGTTTATAACTGTTAAAGTGGCTGACAGTAATAATTATTCATACTAATATGAATTAATTTGCCTTGTCTCCTTAATTAGGCCTACTACGCTACTGTATTTCAATACCGGTCATTATGGTGGTACTTGAAGAGACAGTATTTTTCTGAGGTGGTACTTGGTGAAAAAAGTTTGAGAACCACTGGTATAGTCTGTTTAGTATACTATGACCTACAATCAGCCAGTGCGGTAGTCTCATTGGCATTTTCCCGCATGTGAATTCTGTCCAATCGAAAAGCAGTGTAGGAAATATGTTCAATAACGTCTGGCCAATGGGTGATGTGGACTTTGTCACATGACTGTGTTTTGGTTAGTATCAACTGGTTCAGACCAAAGCAAACAGTGTGGTGTGAAAACGACCCAAACGGCAGAAAAATTCTACAATGTATCATTTATTGCCCTTGGTCTGAACCAAATGAACCAAACCACAGATGTGAAGGCACCCTAAGAGGGCTAATCCGTGGATTGCTACTGGGACGCAAGTCGGAACATGATCAACCCTGGGTGAGAGTGTATAATGTTGAGAGACCCAAAACACCCAATAATCCCAGGATACATCACTGAGGATGTGACCCAATGCATCCATGAGATGTTTCTTGCCTAAACGACTGTAATGTCAATAAAAGTCACTTTGTCAAACTGTCGAGTTCAGTTTTCAACATATCAATGTCCCATTGGCGTCACGGTGGCACAGTGGGTAGCATGATCACCTTACAGCAAGGTGCTGGTTCCAGCCTCGGCTGGGTCAGATGGCATTTCACCAGAATGGACCACGCCACACTTTGAGCTAGACTTTACTGTTGGGATGTAGGGATGAAAGGGATGGTAAGAGAACAGTGGGATGAAGGGGACTAAGAGGATGACTGGTGAACAAGTGGGTAGGTTGATCAGGTGTCCTCCTATGCCTAGAGACTCAGAGTGGGGGTACTGTCTCTGTGAAATTTTGGCAGAGCGATTGGACCCCCGATTCAACCTACATGTAGGAGTGAAGAGGGTTATAGGATTGTGAATGGGAAGCGGGTAAATAGAGGGAGGGTGGGTTCAAAGAAAACGAGGGCTAGAGGAATGGTCTTCCTTAAGTTTAAGGGAGCAGGTGATTGCTTAAGTAGGCAATGTGAGGCGTGGTTCCGTCGCTGAACCTTTATTAACAAGTTAACTCCATTTCTGTGTGGAGTTTCCATTTTCTCCCTGTGTTGTCAATAAATTCTGGACAATTGATTATTCCCAGAATATCAAAATCAACTGTAGGTGGCAGATCTTTCTCTTATCTGGCACCTAAACTCTGGAACAGCCTTCCTAGCACAGTTCGGGAAGCAGACACACTCTGTTAGTTTAAAACTAGATTAAAGACACATCTATTTGCGTTAGCATACACATAAAACTCAAATGCTTTGGAATCCAAATCCTCTAAAGGATTGTTAGTCTGCATTATTTAGGCCAACCGAAGCTGGGAAAACTTTCCAAAAGACATTATAATGTGGGCGGCATCTGCGCTCATGTTAGTCTGTTTTTTATTATTCCCAAGGTTTCCATAATCCTGGACCAGGCCGTATCCTGAGCAGCTGCTGTGGTGGTCATGGAGGAGTGGAGAGCATGAGACCGATCCCTGTAAGACGATCCCTGTGACAGACGAGTCCTCGCATTGTTCCTGAAGGGCCAGCCTGTTCACCAGCCGGTGTCCCGCCTGTGGTCCCTCCGTGATGGACGTCCAGCGTTCTTCAGCCCCGGCGCCTAGACTGCAGCTCTGCACAAGACGTCTGGCCATAGGAGAAATGGTCGTGCCCAACTGAGCCTGGTTTCTCTTAAGGTTTTTTAATTCTTCACTTTCGCCAATTGGTGAAGTTTTTTCCTCGCCGCTGTCACCACTGGCTTGCATGGTTCGGGACTTGTAGGGCTGCGCATTGATGGATTAATCTTCAGTGTTTGGACTCTCAGTAGTGAATAATAAACCATGCTGAAATGAACTGAACTGAACTCCAACACTGAAAACTGGACTGACACTGTTTAAATTTTTTATAATGCATGTGAAGCTGCTTTGACAATATACATTGTAAAAGCGCTATACAAATAAAGATGAATTAAATTGAATTGAATTGGCATGGGTTTCCTCCAGGTGCTCCGGTTTCCCCAACAAGTCCAAAGACGTGATATAGGTGAATTGGGTAAATTAATTTATCCATAGTGTACGTTGGTGATTCATTCCGCTGTGGCGACCCCAGATTAATAAAGGGACTAAACCGAGAAGAAAATGAATGAATGACTGAATGAATCAACGTCCCATCATGCAAATAAACAGAAAACACTTGTGATTCTGAAAATTCGGGAACTGTTGACTAACATATTTTTTACAGTGCAGAGATTTGGTTGTACGGTGTTGTGAAATGCACAGAATAAATCAAAATGATCAGACATCCAGCGAGCGATTGCTCCATATTTTACATTTCTAGACAGTGAGGTCACCTTCAGAAATTCGAATGGTGTCACGCAATCATGTCATGCAAATTTGTAAAGTTTTATTAATTACCTGAATCTGTTTCTATTATTGACAAATCATTAAATGAGGAAGCAAAATTGATTAATCTTCAACCTTCCAGCTGTTGATTCAATGTTAAGCTGATAGTTCAACTAAAAATGTACATTTAATAACTGTTTACTCTCCCTCAAGTGGTCTCCTAAACCTTTAGGAGTTTCATCTGATTAACACAAATGAGGATATTAATCACTTGAATCTGTTTCCATTATTGACAAATCATTAAATGAGGAAGCAAAATTGATTAATCTTCAACCTTTCAACTGTTGATTCAATGTTAAACTGAAAGTGTACATTTATTATCTATTTACTGTCCCTCAAGTGGTTTCAAACCTTCATGAGTTTCTTCTGATGAACACAAACGAAGATATTAACCAATCACTTGAATCTGTTTCTATCAATGACAAATCATTAAATGAGGAAGTAAAATTGATTAATTTTCAACATTTCGACTGTTGATTCAACGTTAAACTGAAAACGTACATTTAATAACTATTTACTCTCCCTCAAGTGGTTTCAAACCTTTAAGAGTTTCTTCTGATGCACACAAATGAAGATATTAATCACTCAAATCTGTTTCTATCAATGACAAATCATTAAATGAGGGAGCAAAATTGATTAATCTTCAACCTTTCGACTGTTGATTCAATGTTAAACTGAAAATGTTCATTTATTAACTATTTACTCTCCCTCAACTGGTCTCCTAAACCTTTATGAGTTTCTTCTGATAAACACAAATGAGGATATTAATCACTCAAATCTTTTTCTATTACTGACAAATCATTAAACGAGGAAGCAAAATTTATTAATTTTCAACCTTTCGACTGTTGATTCAATGTTAAACGGAAAATGTACATTTATTAACTGTTTACTCTCCCTCAAGTGGTTTCAAACCTTTGAGTTTCTCTTGATGAACACAAATGAAGATATTAATCACCCGAATCTGTTTCTATTACTGACAAATCATTAAATGAGGAAGCAAAATTTATGAATTTTCAACCTTTCGACTGTTGATTCAATGTTAAACTGATTGGTCAACCAAAAATGTACATTTATTAACTGTTTACTCTCCCTCAAGTGGTCTCCTCAACCTTTAGGAGTTTCTTCAGATGACGACAAATGAGGATATTAATCCCTCGAATCTGTTTCTATTATTGACAAATCATTAAATGAGAGAGCAAAATTAATGAATTTTTAACCTTTCGACTGTTGATTCAATGTTAAGCTGATATTTCAACCAAAAAATGTACATTTATTAACTGTTTACTCTCCACTAAGTGGTCTCCTAAACCTTTATGAGTTTCTTCTGATGAACACAAATGAGGATATTAATCAATCCCTTGAATCTGTTTATTATTGACAAATCATTAAATGAGGGAGCAAAATTTATGAATTTTCAACCTTTCGACTGTTGATTCAATGTTAAACTGATATTTCAACTAAAAAATGTACATTTATTAACTCATTACTCTCCCTTAAGTGGTTTCAAACCTTTATGAGTTTCTTCTGATGAACACACAACAAAAAAATCAAGTGCAAAAATCAGTAAAAATCAAGTTCCATGGCAGGAAAAACAACCACAATAGAAGTCAATAGTTTCAGGTTGTAAGCTTCCATCAAAAAAAAATCTTCTTTTGTGTTCATCCGAAGAAAGAAACTGGTTTGGATCAAGAAAAAAAGTAAGCAACGATGACAGCATGTTTACTTTGAAGTGAACTATCCCTTTAAGGTCTGGGCATACATGCTAACTGTACAAAAACAAGAAGATATGAATAAAACATTGCAACCGACAGCATGTTATATTAATAATAAAGTAGCATGGCTGTTTAAAAAAGAAAGGGAAAGCGTTGGGTCAATATTCTCTTTGTTTATCTCCTCTCAACAGTCCCGTCCCTTCTTCTGAAACCGCATTGACAGTTTCACAGTGGCGGATTTAAATATGAAAAGAGCCATGCGGAAACTTCACACACATTACTGTCGTCCTGTCACGCCAATTTGCAAGATAAGCATGCTTACGAAAAGAGGCAGAACTGTCTGTTTAGTAAAGCGAACGACAAAAACAAACATTCGACAAGAGTAATCCAGGTAAGACAGGTGTTAAGGGGGGTTTCGTATAGCACAAACATACAGCCTCCTTTTTTTTTCCAAGGAAAGGCTTCAGTTGACCTGCTTTCCTAACCCTGATGTTCAGCTTAATGACGACCACTCTTTCTGTGAGCATTGCTGACATTTATTTTAAAAAGCAATCTTTATACACATGAGTTGGCCGTTTTCCGACATGCCTCACTGGCAGGGCACGCGTGTAGTGAAGTGTACAAATCATGGAGAGTCTCGGTCAACACAAGTGAAGAGTGTTGAGTTTTTATTCCTACAGCTTTAAAACCAATATTACACATCATCAAAGCATATCGATCCCATAGCCTAACCACTATATGATTGAAAACGAAACAAAAACCCCTTTGTAAAAGCTTAACACGACTTTTTTTATCTCTTAAAAAGTGGGAACCAAACACCATAATTGTACCAATATTTACAAATCCCGTTAAATTACAACATAAATTAGAAAATATTTACATTTGGGGGAAGACAAATGGAACATTTAACTTCTGTACGTAAAGGCGACAAACAGATGAACACACTCATACACACTCGCACACCTAACCGTAGGATATTTGATCATGTTTAATTAATCATTAAGGTCTTTGTAAGCGTTCTTAGCTGATCAAAATGAAAGATGGACTCATGTGTGACCCCAAAAATACCACAAAACTAGTCATAAGTGTATATTTGAGGAAATTGAGATGTATTCGTCACCTGAAAATGAGTATATAAGCTTTCCGGGGATGTATGGTTTGTTATGATGGCACTACATGTGGTCGAGATACAACTGTTTAAAAATATATGTAATTCGAGGGTTCAAATAAATCAAAATATTAAGAAATCACCTTTAAAGTTGTCTAATTTAAGCTATTAACTAAACTAAAATGAGGTTTCGATAGATTTATAGAAATAAACCTACAAAATGTCTTCGTGGAACATGGAAAATTGAGTAATGTTTACTCAATATCCTAAAGATTGACGAGAATTTTGACGTGTACAATGCATTTCTTCTGCACATAAAAATAAACCAGTGCAACTCAAGACTGGGTTAGTGATTGAGAGTCACAAATAGCAATAATCCACTGAATATTGTGAATATAGGGCTTGGAATATACGTAATCTGAATAGCTTTCAGTTGGTGTATGTTTTTTTATGATGGGACAATATTTGGTCGAGATACAACTGTTTGAATATCTGTAATGTGAGGGTTCAAAAACGAAATATTGAACAAAATCAGCTTTAAAGTCGTCCAAATGAAGTCATCAGCAATGCATATTACTAAACAAAAATTAGGTTTTGATAGATTTATAGAAATGAACCTACAAAATGTCTTGGTGGAACATGGAAAATTGATTAATGTTCACTTAATTTCCTACAGATTGATGACAATTTTGACATATACAATGCATTTCGTCTACTCACAAAAATAAACCTGTGCAACTCAATACTGGGTTACTGATTCAGGGTCACAAATAGTAATAATCCACTGATTATTGTGGATATAGGACTTAGAATATTGAGATGTAAATGTCATTTGAAAACCAAATAAATACGCTTTCCATTGAAGTATGGTTTGTTTTGTTGGGACAATCAGTGGTTGAGATACAACAATTTGAATATCTCCATTGTGAGGGTTAAAATAATCTAAATATTCATCAAAATCAGCTTTAAAGTCATCCAAATGAAGTCATCAGCAATGCATATTACTAAACAAAAATTAGGTTTTTATAGATTTATAGAAATAAACTTACAAAACGTCTTTGTGGAACATAGAAGATTCACTTAATATCCTGAAGATTTTTGGCACTAAATAAAATTTTGAGCTATAAAATGCATTTTTGCTACTTAAAAAATAAATTTAAAAAAATTAAAAAAATGCTGTGCAACATAAGACTAAAGGTTTTTGTGAAAAATCCAAAGTCACAAATGGTAAAAATGCACTGATGTCATAAATATATGGCTTAGAAATGCTTTTTTTGATCGATTTGATAAGTTTTGATAGATTTATAGAAATTAACCTACAAATGTCTTCGTGGAAAATGGAAGAGTGAGTAATGTTCACTTAATATCCTGAAGATTGATGAGAATTTTGACTAATAAAATGCATTTCTTCTACTCACAAAAATAAACCTGTGCAACTCAAGAATGGGCTTGATTCAGGGTTAGTGATTCAGGGTCACATACAGTTAAAATCTACTGATATCATGAATATATGGCTTAGAATTTATGTAATCTGAAAACCGAATATGTACACTTATAGTTGATGTATGCTTTGTTATGTTGGGACAAAATGTGGTCGAGACACAGCTATTTGAAAATCTCCAATGTGAGGGTTTAAAAAAATCTAAATTTTCAACAAAATCACCTTTAAATTTGTCCAAATGAAGTCATCAGCAATGTTTTACTAAACAAAAATAAGGTTTTGATAGATTTACAGAAATAAACCTACAAAATATCTTCGTGGAACATGGAAGATTGAGTTATGCTCACTTAATATCCTAAAGATTTTTTCACTTAATAAAATTTTGACCTATAAAATGCATTTTTGTTACTCAAACAATAATGCTGTGGAACTTAAGACTGGTTTTGTGAAAAATCCAGAGTCACAAATGGTACAAATCCCCTGATATCGTGAAATTGACATGCATACGTCACCTGAAAACCAAATAAATAAGCTTTCAGTTGATTTATGCTTTGTTATGATGCGACAATATGTGATTGAGACACTGCCTTTTTAAAATCTCCAATGTGAGGGTTAAAAAAATCTAAATATTGAACAAAATCATCTTTAAATTTGTCCAAATGAAGTCATCAGCAATGCATATTAATAAACAAAACTGATGTTTTGATAGATTTATAGAAATAAACGTACAAAACGTCTTCGTGGAACATGGAAGATTGAATTATGCTCACTTAATAGCCTTAAGATTTTTGGCACAAGAGAAATTCTGACCTACACAATGCATTTCTTCTACTCACAAAAATAAACCTGTGCAAGTCAAGACTAAAAGTTTCGGGATCCAGGGTCTGAAATAGTAAAAAATCCACTGATATCGTGAATATAGGGCCTAGTAATTATGTAAATCCGTGCATACACACACACAAAAACAACCACTCATGCCGACAACACTCCCACAAACAGAAGAACAATAACACTGTGTCCAATGAAGCGTATAATGTCTCAAAAACATATAATCACATCCTTGATAAGTCCGTTAGGAGGTCAGCACCAAGGAGGAGGACACAGAAACCCAGCTTCCTCCTCCCAGATCGGTAGTGAAAGAAAAACAATGTTAAAATCCACGTCAGCTCTTGAAATGATGTCTTTGGGGGAACTCGACAACTTCCTCTTTTTTGCAGTTCCCCCCTCTGAGAGACAACTTCCTGATGAGCGTCTGAATCGGGATTGGCCGATAAACAACTCTAAGGCTAAGCATTGAAATGTGTTTGTGTCTTTGTGGAGGAGAAAGTGCTGGAAGACCAAGACTCGACTTTAAAACCTTGACGTCGGAAAACAAAACAAAGCAGAACGGAAACAAATTCGACAACTACTACGACAACAACGACGACAGATCTGGTAAAAACGTAGGTCCGCTACAAAAACGGTTATTGCGCTCAAGTGGTCCCAATCCGAATTCAATCAAGCCTCACTTTCGGTGTTTGTCCATCTTGTCTGCTTTATTGGTGCCATCAGAAGAGGCTTGTGAGGAATCTCCGGTCGAACTCACGTACATTTTGTCCACCTGTTTGAGCGCCTCGTTGAGGTAGTTTTGCAGCGAGGTCATGGCCGCACAGATAGCCGGAGAACCAAAACCGTGGGTGATGAGGCTGAAGTGAGTCAGGCAGCTTTGAATCCCGGGCTCCAGAATGGGAGCTGGCCTAGAGTTTCCCAGAGGAGATCGGTCCTGAGTCAGCAAGTCGGTGAACTCCTTGCAGATTTGCCTGAAAGATTAGATGACCAGTTAAAGTATTAAAGCATAAAGCATGAGATTTCAGAAGGCTCTCTTACAGGGACTTGATTAGGCAGAGACACCCTTAAGAGCAGGGGACTTGTTGCCAGACGGATGACTTCTTAAGGGCTCCATCAAAATGGGATTGGCCACTCAAATCTTCAAGGTGTGGTTAACATTAGCTAGATTTGGATTTAAACCTGCGTGGGGAAGTTTGCTCCTTCTGGATTTCATTTGGGATGACTAAGGCTACATCCACATAAGGCAAGAACTTTCCCTATCCAAAGTTCTAAAAAAGTCCAGGTGGAATCACAATGTTTATTTTAGCTAGCGCACATTGTTAATAATAATAATAATAATAATAATAATAATAATAATAATAATAATAATAATAATATCGCTTCTTTTCGACACTCAAAGCTCTTTACACATTTTTAGGGGGGATCTCCTCATCCACCATCAGTGTGCAGCATCCACCTGAATGATGCAACGGCAGCCGTATTGCGCTAGACTGCACACCACACACCAGCTGATCGGCGGAGAGGAGAAGCCAATTATGAAATGGGGATGGTTAGAGAGGCCAGTGGGCAAATTTGGCCAGGATGCCAGGCTTGAACCCCTACTCTTTTTCAAAGGACATCCTGGGATTTTTGACGACCACAGAGAGTCAGGAGCTCGGTTTAACGTCTCATCCGAAAGACGACACTCACTGAGGAGTATAGAGTCCCCTTCAATATACTGGGGCGTTAGGACCCACACATACCACAGGTTGGGCGCCCCCTGCTGGCCCAGTTTTCCCATGTGATCTCCCATCCAGAGACTGAATGGGTGCAGCCCTGCTAAGCTATAGTGGGCGACGCAGAAACATTGTTATCCTTTAGGTGAACAACTAATCTGTGCAATTTAATCCACAAAAAAAAAAGTGTGTTTTGGTAATCTTTAATCAAAGTCTGACCATTTGCTTCTGCGTTTGGAATGGATGCATTATTTGTTGACGTTAATCTGTGGGCTTCCATAGCAACTGTATATTCATATTATAAGCCACACCCCTCTTACTGATAATTTGCTATGAGCGAATGATATGCAAAAAGAAAGCCCCGCCCACTCCTCAATATTCCAAAGTACATCAACTTACTGAAATAAAAGTCTCAGCAACTTTCAGTTAATGCAGACTTAAAGAACCAATTCTCACTATTAACTGGTTTATTACCTGCTGTTTATTAAGATATTAGTTGTTTATTACTACTTTAAAAGAACATATTCTGCATGACCTTATTCAACATCTCTAATCCTGGATCTTTGGAAGCTTGAGAGAAGAAAACATGGGAATTTGTAGCTATTCCAAATCTCGAAACATAAACTCGGCACAGGGAGGATCAGTTAACTATGATTCCTAATCCAACCCTAAACCCAATCTAACTAACCTAATGACTATTGATAATCTCAACACAGGGAGGATCAGTTAACTATGATTCCTAATCTGACCCTAAACCCAATCTAACTAACCTAATAACTATTGATAAACTCAGCACAGGGAGGATCAGTTAACTATGATCCATAATCCGACCCTAAACCCAATCTAACTAATTTAATAACTATTGATAAACTACAAATTGGGAGTTTATTGTGGCAAAAGTCATAGCCAATGGTTTGTTAATAACAAGAATTGTACCCTAAAATAAAGTGAGACCAAAACTTCTGTAAACACAGAGTTATCCCAAAAGATATCAGTGTGCACATGAAACTACTAAACAGTATGTCAGACCAGTAATGCAGTATTTCTGCCACAGAGATGCACCCTAGAAATGATGCACATAAAACTTGGCGCTCTAGTTTCTCCAGTATGAATGCATGCATGTAGTCCGCCATTGCTATTCTTATGTGAAACAGCAGTGTCTGACTAGGATCAAAGGATGGGCTAATGGCAATGATCACAAAATATGCACACTGGCTGTTCAGGCAAAAATGCAAGGGCATCATATTCAGATATATTCACTGTTGGATCTGTTTTAATAAACATAGTGGTTTTGCTCTCCCATTGGTTCCATCAGGATGAAACACCTATATTGGGACAATAAATCGATGCATTGCGCATCAGGAAATGCTGAAATTAGGGCTGTGCGATAATACGATATTTGATCGCGGATGATCAAAATTACTGCACGATCCACTTTTTCAGAAAAATCGTTGTATCGCCATACAGTATATAGTGCAGTGCTTCCGCTTGATTCATTCTTCCATGACGGGGTGCCACACCAAATTTCATCCTGCCACGGCTACATTACTGCTTCTCATTCAAAACATTCAGTCTTCTGTCGTTGTTTTTTTTAATAGCGGGTTATAATCGCACCAAAACGTATTAAAAGGTAAATGAATTATAACAGCGGGAACTTTATCTGTAACCGTAGTAGTGCTGTGCCTCATTTGTTTAACCTTTAAGGTTACATGTTGACAGACAGACTGGCTGATAGGGCTGCGCGATGCGCGAGGCCAGCATACAGGCGTAGCTTTCAGTTAAGATGAACAGTTTCCATAAATATACTTTATAAATAAAGGTCTGTGGTTCTGCATACAATGACTTTATCTTGCAGGAGTTTATAGCTGCTTCACTTTACTTCAGGACGCATTAATGTCGCTGTGTCTATTGGAGACATTTATAAATATTTTTAGCAAATCTTATAAATGTTAAAGACATACGCGTTACATAAACGCACTAAATCACACTTCAGTAGCATTTATTTTGAGGTCGCGCAAGACGTTGTGTTCACGAACAGAGAAAAACGGCGCGCAAGCAAAGAGACCTGCATGCTTGTATTACATAAATGCAATCTCGCCTGATAATACTGCGCTTATGACATTTGACATTTGTCACTGAAATACGGCCATAGGTGGTTGGCATGAAGAGCATCCCAAATGAGGGGCCAGAGATGACTTGTAATATAAGTGATGACACAACAGCAATGTAAGAGCCCATATGCTGTTTTTTGCTGCTGAAGACACCCACGTTGGCTTTTTCTACATTAAAATGTTAATATGTTGTATTTTAAAACAACATAACATCGCTGCAGTGTACAATGTGGCTTTTATTTTACAAACACATCCAAATGTTGTATTTCAGAGCATAACAAAAGCAGTGTATTGCTCAAGTAGGCTTCTTCTACATTCAGACACATTCATATGTTGTTTTGAACTGCGTAACAATTACTGATGCAAGGGTTATAGATTTTGGTTGTATGACTATATAGTCTGAAGAATAATCATGGTTTCATGGTCATGATTATTATGCAATTATTAAATTCAAAACACTACTAGTTTTGTTAACTTTGTAAAAAAAAAGCCATTTACATTGTGGAAGGTGTTGCTGAGGATCTATGTCTAATAAGCTCGAATGAGATTTGTTAAACAATAATTAAGATGGTACAGTAATTGTAATGCAAGTCTTGTTGAATGTTCTTTGTTTGCAGAACAACACTTGCATTAAATCTTCACCTGATTAAAATATTCTTAAACACACATGGTAAGAGTATATTTTTATATGGGGACATTAGTTTAGTTGTATTATACCTTTGTAATTTGCAAAATATTCTTTAAAAATCAACTTAAAAAAGAATCGGGATAAAAATCGTGAATCGTGATTTCCCCAGAAAAAAATCGTGATATGATTTTTTTTCCATATCGTCCAGCCCTAGCTGAAATTAACTGATTTGCTATTAAAAACCTCAAAACCATTTCCAGAAAGGATCAAGATGTATTATCAAAGATCTAAAAATCAATCCAGGAGTCACAAGACATCAATCTACTGCCCCATCCCTAACTTACAGGATACAAGATTGTATTGTATGAAGCTAAAGGCATCTCCATATGGACAGGAGCTGAATTACCCTCACAAAATTGTTAAACCATGGTAAATACGACCCCGACTTCAAGGGTTTATGTGAAATGATAGGAACAAAGTGTGTTTTACTCACTTGGCTGCCAACAGCATGGTTTTGCGAGAGTTGATCTCATTGCGTTCCACGTGTGGTCGGCCAAGATATTCTGCGATGGCCTTCGCGGGAAACTCCGTCTCACAGACATACCCAAAATCCCTCGCCAGGTGTACGGCCTCACCTGTAGACAGGATCAGATGTGAATCAGGTGACTCACGATGAACCATATGACTGAGTCACTGTCGGATCCAAACCATCAGTGACTCAAAATAGCCTCATATCTCCTCTCTAAGCTAGAATGAATTGAGATGAATAGACTCTGTATTGTGGATAGCGGTGGTCACACTGCATGTCTTTTAATGAGCCTTCATAGCTGAAGGCATCTAACGGTCCCCTAGACCCAACAGGCTCTTATTGATAGACTAGCACATTATTCACAGTCGTCGTCTTTAAGGTCAGTCTCTCCTCTCGGCTAGCAAACATGTGATAACAAGCCCTAATTCAGCTTTGAAGGTCTGTAAATAACTACGCCTTCTAGTCATGTTCCTGCTTCAGACCCATGCTCCCATTAGTGGTGAGAATGGTGACATTAAAAGAGAAAGCTAAAAGTATTCTACATTGCTCCTGGTGTTAGTTAACTCGTGATCTTTGCGCTAATGTCTCCGTGACTCATTGGTTAGCTATACTCAGGCGGAAAGGTAAAAGTGGAGATGAAATGTCAAGAAATTACAGATCACTTGCATGCACAAATGAGACTCCGCTGCCAAAGCTTGGGTAGCGCTAACATGTTTGACCTTTGCGTGCTGTCGGGAAGTCTATTAGTTCTCTATAGAAGCTTGAGAGAAGGAAACATGGGAATTTGTGGATATACTAAATCTCGAAACATAAACTCAGCATAGGGAGGATCAGTTAACTATGATGTTGGAGGTAATTAAACCAATGTAAACCTAATCTACACTTGATAAAAATAATGGGTTGTGTTAACCCAGTGTTGCGTCAAATATGGATAAACCCAATGTTGGGCTAATTTTTTCACTCAAATTGAAATGACATTGAACTCAACGGTTCTGATTTTCCATAATTGACCAACTTTGGGTTACAATAACCAAGCTTTTTTTTTTTTTAGAGAATAACATTTTATCATCAAGAACTGAACCGTTCAAACTGTGAACTGGAGCAAAAACATGGGCAAAATCATGTTGTAATTTAAACCAATGTAAATCTAATCTACACTATACAAATAATGGGTTTTGTTAACCCAATGTTGAGTCAAATATGGATAAACCCAACATTAGGTTATTTTTTTCAATCAAATTGAAATAACATTTAACTCAACTTGTTCTGATTTTCCATAATTGATAAACTTTGGGTTACAACAACCAAACTTTTTTTTAGAGTATTAGATTTTATCATCAAGAACTGAACTGTTCAAAATTTAAACTGAAGTAAAAACATTGCCAAAATCATGTTGCAGTTTAAACCAATGTAAACCTAATATACACTATAAAAAGAACGGGTTGTTTTAACCCAATGTTGCGTCAAATATGGATAAACCCCAAGTTGGGACATTTTTTTTCACTCAAATTGAAATGACATTTAACTTAACGGTTCTGAATTTCCATAATTGACCAACTTTGGGTTACAACAACCAAGTTTTTTTTAGAGTATAACATTTTATCATCAAGAACTGAACTGTTCAAACTGTAAACTGGAGCAAAAACATGGGCAAAACCACGTTGTAATTTAAACCAATGTAAACCTAATCTACACAATAAAAATAATGGGTCGTATTAATCCAATGTTGAGTCAAAAATGAACAAACACAACATTAGGTTAATTTTTTTCAATCAAACTGAAATGACATTGAACTCAACGGTTCTGATTTTCCATAATTGACCAACTTTGGGTTACAACAACAAAACATTTTTTAGAGTGTAACATTTTATCATCAAGAACTGAACCATTCAAACTGTGAACTGGAGCAAAAACATGGGCAAAATCATGTTGTAATTTAAACCAATGTAAATCTAATCTATGCCATAAAAAATAATGGGTTGTGTTAACCCAATGTTGCGTCAAATATGGATAAACCCAAAGTTG
>CAIGQQ010031496.1:2314172-2319172 GCA_903798035.1 Danio albolineatus
GGGGGGGGGCGGCTGGGCTTTGGGTGCTTGAGCCCCTACCCTTTTTTCTCCTGGAGAGAAAGTGCCCCTTTTCCTGGGGATAATAATTATTTTTTAAATACTAATAATGATATAATATATGAATACGTTAATTCTTGTTTATATAATAAGGACTTTTCCTGTCAAACAATAAAATAAACAAAATTTTAAAGTATATCTTGGTTTTAGTCTACCCGCTAGTTTAACCGGCGATTTGGAAATAAAAACCACATGAGGAGAATGCCCTAACGAGGACGCCCTTTACGTTGTTACTCTGTCGTCATAAGGTGTCAACAGTGGAGTAACGTCTATCAGCGATTATGCCAACGCCTATTATGCCATAGCTGTACAGTCTGGCCCACATATACACACTGCAGACAGAGTGTGCGTAAAAGCTGACCTACGTAACGGCAGCACGCTGTGATCGACAGAACCGCCTATGTAAATTCATCCGTCATTAATGTTGTATAGAGGTGAGGTAACGGTTAACAAAAGACAACCTGAGGCTTAAATTTAACGTAAGCTATTTATCCAAAAGTTCAAAAGCAAACAGGTTATTTTGTCTTGCTAACATCCTCCTGATTAACAACCATGTAAGTTAGCTAATCATAGGCATACAGGCTATTAGCTGATGACAGAATGTTCAGTTTTGAACAAACTGTCCTTTTAAAGGTGAGTATATGGTGAATTTAGGGTGAAATATGCTTTAATATATTTTATTTATTAAAGTACAATTATTATTATTATTGAATAAAAAAGTGCCCTTTTTTCCACTTGAGCCCCTGCCCCCTAAAAGGTCTCTGCACATCCCTGACAGATACATATAAGATTATTGTGCATAACAGCTCAGATAAATGGGATCACACAATCATGTGATTTTGGGAGAATTTGGTAAAATAAAAATATCTGATTTTGACAATATGGTTCCACTTAATAACAATCAAAATGTAGGAACGCAAAATATCCAATCAGCATTTAGAGTCTGTTTCGAAAAGGTGGCACAAGACACTTGAGATTTATGCTTGAAACGTGCGACATAAATTTAGCTATGAACCAGAACGGGACAGCCCATCTCAGAAGAGTCATGCATGCTGTATTTACGCAGGCTAAAATATTGACACAGACGTTAATTCAGCAAGGCACTCTGGTAACTCAGAAGCAAATCTAAATTACTGACTGAATAAAATGCACACCAGAATCTGTCAATCAGCTCCTGACCACAACACACTGCAAGCCAACACACCCAATTATACTGCGAGGCCAGCAAACAATATAGCATCTCAAGTTGAGTATTTGAGTAAAGAAAATAGTCGTGCGATTGTGATCTTTAGTGCATCTGTAAATCCCTTTGATGGGTGTTTTAACATTCTCCTCATTTTTCTCGCATTCGACAGCGAAGCAGGAAACACAAAAGTAAGAAGAGCAACACTAGAACTTCAAAGAACAACGAAGACAAAATGGATGCATGCCTCTGGATTTAATTATCAACTGATGGGTGGCGAACCAGTTCTGGAGCCAGTCCATGCTTAATATAAAGTAAACCTATTATATGATCATGCAGAGCTTTCAATGTGACCTCTTTAAGAGATGAGAAAATGTCAAAGGTCACGTCTAATTATTAAACTCTACTTTGTTCATGCAACGGCACTGTCAAAATGCTGGGATCCACACAATCGATATGTGTTGAATTACAGTTTTAAGTAGATTGAACTTAAAACAACTGAACTGTCCTAAAAAAAACTCAAGAATTGTGTGAATTCAAACAGGCCATTTTTTAAGACAAACAATCATAACATAATGCTTCTGTTTCTTATTTAATTGTTGCTTATTTAAAGTATTTTAAACTGTAAACATGAATGAATTAATTTAACTTACTATTTTGATAAATTTAAGTAGATTGAACTTAAAACAACTGAGCTGTCCTAAAAACTCATTTTTTGAGTCTGTGAAAATAATAAGACAAACAATCATATCAAATTGCTTTAGTGTCTTATTTAATTGTGGCCTATCAAACTTATTTTAAAATGTAAACATGAGGAAATTAACTTACTAAGTAATTAACTTACTAATTTGACAAATTTAGGTAGATGGAACTTAAAACAATTGAGTTCTCCCAAAAAACTCAAGATTTGTGTGGATTCAGCTCATTTTACATGAGTAGTTTGAACAAACATGTCATTTATTTGAGTGTGTAAGAATGATAAGACAAACAATCATACCAAAATGCTTCTGTTTCTTATTTAATTGTTGCTTATTTAACATATTTTAAAATGTAAACATGAACTAATTAACTTAACTTACTAATATTGACAAATTCAAGTAGATTAAACTTAAAACAGTTGAGCTGTCTTAAAAAAACCTCAAGAACCGTGTGGATTCAGCTCATTTTACATGAGTAGTTTGAACAAGCATGTCATCTTTTGAGTGTGTAAAAATGATAAGACAAACAATCATAACAAAATGCTTCTGCTACGTATTTAATTGTTGTTTATCTAACATATTTTAAACTGTAAACATAAATAAATTAACTTAACTTACTAATTTGACAAATTTAAGCTAAAACAATTGAGCTGTCCTAAAAAAAAACTCAAGAATTGTGTGGATTCAGCTCATTTTACATAAGTAATTTGAACAAACATGAAAAATTTAAGTAGATGTCCCAAAAAAACTCAAGAATTAAAATGGTTTCAGCTCATTTTAAGGACATAGTGTGTAAAAATGATAAGACAAAAATCCTAACAAAATGTTACTTATTTAACTTGTGTTAAAAAGGTAAACAGGTTTCACCTATTTCTTTTAAGTTACACAAAGTTTAACTTAATATGATGCAAATTCAGATGACCGGAAAAATGTAAGTTGACTCAACTAAACAAATATAGGCAGCAAGATTTTTCTGAGTGTGTAAAAATGATAAGACAAACAGTCATTGCAGCTTTTGTTTCTTATTTAATTGTTGCTTATTTTAAAAAGGTAAAGATGAAGGAATTAACTTACAATTTTGACAATTTTAAGTAGATTGAACTTAAAACAATTGAGCTGTCCTTAAAAAAACTCAAGAATTGAATAGATTCAGCTCATTTTACAGAACCAACATGTCATTTTTTGAGTATGTAAAAATGATAAGACAAAAACAAGTAGATAAAAAAAATGTTTTGTTACTTTTTAAATTTATTTTTAAAAGGTAAACAGGTTTAATCTATTTTTTACACAAACTTTAACTTGACATTTGTACTCTGTTTGATTGGTGCAAGTTGAGATGAGCATTTGACTCAACTAATAAAAAACATAGGAAGCAAGATATTTTGTGGGTAAAAATGGGTAAAAATGTTATGGCAAAAATCTCTAACAAAACGCTTTTGTTTCTTATCTAATTGTCACAGCAGGCACAGGATGTCAACATAGCGTCATATTGACGTTTTACCCCACCGTCATGGGGATGTTGCATTTTGTTTGGAAATGAAAATCAGATTGACGTCAGAACCCAACATCAGGTCTATGTCCTATGTCCAACCTAAAATCAACCAAATAGCAACGTCTAATGATGTTCAGCTTGACGTTGTGTGGACGTTACCACTATGACGTCTATCAGACGTTGGATTTTGGTTGACATACCTGACGGACAAATGTCAGTATTTAACGTCAATATGACGTTGGTTTAAGATGTTGGATCAATGTTGGAATTTGGTGACTTTCCAACACAACCTAAAATCAACCAAACATCAACTTCATTTAATGTCATTATTGGACGTCAAAATAATATTGTCCTTAGACACTGGCTAGACGTTGAATTTTGGTCACCTGACGTCACAACCTAAATCTAACCTAATATTACTTATGATGTTGTGTGCCTGCTGGGTCATCTAACTTATTTTAAAAAGGTAAACATGTTTCAACAATTTTTTTAAGTTACACAAAGTTTAATTGATGCAAGTTTGAGATGACCAGAAATATTTAAGTTGACTCAACTAAAAAAATAGGTAACACTTTATTTCGATGTCCATTTGAGTACTAGTAGACTGTCTGCTAAATATCTGTAGATACCAGTGGTGGAAAGAGTACTGAAAAATCATACTCAAGTGAAAGTACCATTACTTGCCCAAAAATGTAGTGCAAGTAGAGTAAAAGTATCTGTAGTAAATATTACTCAAAGTATGAGTAAAAAGTAGCCCTTTTAAAAGTACTCAAGAGTAGTGAGTAGTGAGTATTACACTGTAGAAAAGTTGATGCGTTTACAGAATGTTACGTTTACACATCCCTGCACAAACAACATGTGCTGTATTTAGGGATCTTCCTATTTTCAGTCGTTCCTTCCAACGTTCCTTCAATTATTTGTTTGTTCTCTCCTTCATTCATTCATTCGTTTGTTCCCTCCTTCCTTCGTTCACTCGTTTGTTCGTTCATATTTTTGTTCCTTCCTACATTAGGTCCTTTTGTTCATTCAGTCGTTTGTTCGTTCCTTCCCTTAGTTTGTTCAGTCCGTCCTTGAATTCTTCCTTCATTCGTTTGGTCCTTCCTTCATTCCTCCCTTCATTTGTTCGCTCATTCTTTCTTCCATATTTTTCTTCCTTCCTTCATTAGGTCCTTTGTTCATTCGTTCGTTCATTCCTTCTTCCCTTCCTTAGTTTGTTCAGTCCTTCGTTGAATCCTTCCTTCATTTATTTGGTTCTTCGATCCTTCCTTCCATTCCTTGTTCGGTCCTTCCTTTTATTTGGCCCTCCCTTCCATTCTTCATTCGTTCCATTAGTGATTGTTTAAGGCTGTTTGGTGATTTCAGTCATCATACAGTCGACATCCATCATTTTCAGTGACATGCAGTCTATAAACAGTCTCTGGATCATTGCGTGTGCAGATTTTGGACATCTTCTTGGACATTTTTAATGTTTCCGAAAGGTTTGCTGCGTTTATAAAGCGCCCATGTCTTGAGGTTGTTCAGTATGATGTGATTTACTTTCTATGTGTGATTTAATTGGACAGGAATCACA
>CAIGQQ010031496.1:2324172-2330446 GCA_903798035.1 Danio albolineatus
GCATCTGAACTTTTCACATACTAAAAAATAACTTCTTCATTTCAATTCAATTAAATTCAGTTTAATTCAATTCAAGTACACTTGAATAGCACTTCTCACAATAACTATTGTTTCAAAGCAGCTTTACATTCTATAGGTGCACATTATTGCATTATATCCATATTAAAAAAGTAAATGTTATTAGTTATCTTAAGTTTATTAGTTACTAATAACTTTAATTAACTAATAATAGCATAAACAGTTCAAGTTACTATATATATATACACAGTTAACCTGCCGTTATACAGTATATGACGACAATAGTTTGTGCAATAAGTGTATGTGTTCTGACATCAACTCACCTGAACATCTTCCATCCCGTGACCTATATCGTGCAAACCGATGTTGTCCCCTAAAGAGTCGATTCCATGGATATGTGGGGGCAGCAGTTCTGGTCTCCTAAAACCATCCCGCCGCATCCCGGACGAGCCCCCTTCCAGGCCCAGAATAGGACTTGCTAGTCCGCTTCGACCGTGACCTCCGATGCCCTCCTGACCTTGCCGTCCGGGCCATGACTGCTGCTGGTTGGAGTTTGCAGACTGGTGTATGGGGTTGATGTTAAACGGGTCGCCCAGATGGGAGTATGGGTCGCTGGGTTGGGTGTATGGTATAGGCTGGTAAGGCGGAGGGAAATACGGAGGCTGGAAGTCCGCGCTGGCGGGGTGAGAAAGGGACGGTGGTGGGCTGTAGAGGTGCTGGCTCACCGCAGGGATGTGAGGTAACCGAGGGTTCCCATTGCTGCTAACATCATGTCTTTCCTGCTGGAATAGAGATTAAACAACACTGTTAAAATGCTGAGTTCCATACACTTATCACAAGTACAAGGTAATGTCAAATTTAAGTGGATTGCACTTAAAACAATTAAGTTGTCCCAAAGAAACTCAAGAGTTGTGTCGGTTTAGTTAATTTTTAATAGGTTTGAACAAACAGCAAGTGAATGAAAGTGAGTGAATGCAAAATATACAACACTGTTAAAAACTCTGGGATCTACACACTTATTACAGACACAACTTATTAGGTTTAAGTGGACAAATTTAGGTGGATTGAACTTAAAAGAATTAAGTTGGCCCAAATAAACTCAAAAACTGTGAATGCAAAATATACTACACTGTAAAAAAACAATACTGGGATCTACACACTTATTACAGACACAAGTTAACTTATTAGTTTTAAGTGGACCAATTTAAGTGGACTGAACTTAAAACAATTAAGTTGTCCCAAAAAACTCAAGAATTGTGAATGCAACTGTAAAAACAAATGCTGGGATCTACACACTTATTACAGACACAAGTTAACTTATTAGTTTTAAGTGGACAGATTTAGGTGGATTTAACTTAAAATGATTAAGTTGGCCCAAATATTTTCAAGAACTGTGAATGCAAAATATACTACACTGTAAGAAAAAACAATACTGGGATCTTATTACAGGTACACGTTAACTTGTTAGTTTTAAGTGGACAAATTTAAGTGGACCGAACTTAAAATAATTAAGTTGGCCCAATTAAACTCAAGAACTGTGAATGCAAAATATACTACACTGTAAAAAAACAATACTGGGATCTACACACTTATTACAGACACAAGTTAACTTATTAGTATTAAGTGGACCAATTTAAGTGGATTGAACTTAAAACAATTAAGTTGGCCCAAATAAACTCAATAATTGTGAATGCAACTGTAAAAACAAATGCTGGGATCTACACACTTATTACAGACACAAGTTAACTTGTTAGTTTTAAGTGGACAAATTCAAGTGGATTGAACTTAAAACAATTAAGTTGGTCCAAATAAACTCAAGAACTGTGAATGCAAAGTATACCACACTGTAAAAAAAACAATACTGGGATCTTATTACAGACACAAGTTAACGTATTAGTTTTAAGTGGACAAATTTAAGTGGCTTGAATTTAAAACAATTAAGTTGGTCCAAATAAACTCAAAAACGTGAATGCAAAATATACTACACTGTAAAAAACAATACTGGGATCTTATTACACACACAAGTTAACTTGTTAGTTTTAAGTGGACACATTTAAGTGGATTGAACTTAAAACAATTAAGTTGGCCCAAATATATTCAGGAATTCTAAATTGTGAATGCAGCATATACTACAAAGTAAAAAAATTTTTTTGCAGTGGTCCATAGAATTGATTTGTGTTTGATTTGAGGACAATGTGAAAGAATTCAAGGTAACTAATAAGTTTTTAGATATCGCAGTAAATTGAACTTAAATCAGTTAAGTTGTTGCAAAAAATAAACCCTCAAGATTTGTTTTGTTTCAACTTATTTTTAATGAGTAGCAGTTTGAAACTTGTTTTTTTGAGTGAATGCAAAATATACTATACACTGCATCTATATATACTGTAAAAACATGTCTGGGTCCCACACTCTTCCTTCATGTTGTCCCAACACAAATCATTTTTACAAATTTAAGAGGATTTAACTTAAAACAATTAAGTTGTCCCCTTAAAAAAACTTAAGAATTATGTCGTTTCAGCTCAATTTAAACAAGTAGTTCGAACAAACAGCAAATTATGAATGCAAAGTATACTATATACATTGGATCTATATTGCACCTCTCAAGTGATTTAAGTTTTTTAATACTCAAATCACTTTAGATAAAAGCATCTGTTCAATTGTAAATATAAAATAGTTAATTGGATTTTTTTATATTATTATTTATTTATATTATTATAGACTTTTTGTAATAAATGCAATGATTTTTGGTTGTGTGATTAAATGAATACACTGACAAATGCATATCCGGGCTATAATAAAAATAATAAAAGATAACGTTTTCAAATAAATAACCCAGAAAATACTTAAAACGTTTTAACTTTTACTTTAAATCACTTCTATATTCCTTGAACGCTTTTGTCTTGGATAAGTTCTCATGAATATACAAATAAATACCTGCAATAATAACGTATGCATTGCAGAATTAAACCAGTGCTTGCTTTAGTGTGTTATGCAAACTAATAATCATTTCTCTTTAGATAATTAAAACATGCATTAGGCTGCTTAATTTATTTCAATCCCTAAATTGTACTTTTACTGACCGAGTCGCATTTTTGACTCAAATCAAAGCAGTTAATTTCGATGTTATCACATGCAACGCGTATAGTTTTACCTATCCAAACATTTTTACAAAGTCTTTTGTTGTCTTTCTCATTCAGATGACTGAAACATCAACAGAGGTGCTCGTCTTTTGAGTCGGTGTTCGGCTCTTGTGCATTCATGACTTCTATTGTCAGGCCAAGTTGCTCGGACAGTTTACTGTCACCAGAATCACATGAATGACAAAGAGCGACGCGACATTTCTAGACAGCTTAAAGGAGACCGCGGGACTTAGTCTTCAAGGTTTTCACTCATATTCATACTGAATAAGATATCGAAAACAACGATGAGTGGACAATGTTGCGAGTCTTATATATATATAAAAACAGGGTTGTTGTAACTGGGTCAAATATGGACAAAATGCGTAAAAAATAATGCGTAATGTATATTTAATTAAAATTTGAGTTTGTCCATAGCTACTTTACCCAATGTTGGGTCAACTCTGCATTTTTTTAAAAGTGTAGAGCATAAATAGGCCTACATAAAATGTTAAATGTTAATTTAAAAAAGTGCAATAACTCCGTCTGGAATTAAATTGCGTTTACATTTTTATTACGCTAATAATTATTGTGATTACTGTTTTATTATTATTGCATGCAAAACTAATTTTGATAATAGCCTATATTATTTTACATATATTGCTTATTGCTTAATGCATTTGCATTTTAGTTGAATAATATTGCAAGGAACGCATTTTGCTTTTGGTTGTGCAAATGCGCACTTTTAAAATGTCAAAATAAATAAACATAAATAAACAAATAGTAATAGTTATACAAGCTGCGAATAATTGCTTCCAGAAAACTTTCTTCTTCCATCAGAACTCACTTTGCATATGATTTGGAAACAGAAAACATCTAATTTCCGCGTTTTATAATTATAAACACAAATACGCGCGTCTCCAAATGAGGAGAAAAGCGCGCGCCTCCTCAATTCTTACCTCGCAGTCATCTTCATACTTGACGTTATCTGCTAATTTCCACAACATGTTGTTTCTGTGAGGCTGGATCTCAGAAGTGTGTGTCTGCGCAAGAGTTTGTTTGCGGTCTAGAAAATAATCCAGAGAGTCCGGCGCGCGCTGCGCACAAGTGAAGCATCAACTCAGAGTTGAAGGAGGAGGAAGACTGAAGAGAAACCGACGCACATCGAGACTCGAAACTAACTGCACGAACAAATAACTCGATCCAGAGAGAAACGCGGGACAGAAGCGGTGACTCCCTCTGACGGACAGCCTCGACTCACTGGCTCGCTTTGGACTCTCGCTACTATATTCACACGAGCCGCTTGTGGGCGTTGAAAATCTGGGTGGAGGTGACGAGAGAGCGAAGAAGCCGGCGCTGATTGGTCGCTGTCAGAACGACGGACCAATCACAGAACTGTCCGTCTGTTCTGAGGGCATAATTAATCCCGGAGGAAAAAGGTTGCGATGATTTTGTCATTTAATGACGGATTGCGCAGACAGCAGCTCTCTGAAAATATGCGTTCAAAGCAAAGTCAAACAAAAAGAGCCTAATTAATGTATTGGTGCTCTTTGTGTAAGGGATTTATCAGAATAAACTGCAAAAGAAAGTCTAAGACACTCGAAAAATGTAGAAATAAATATATTAAACAGCCTTTATTGACGTGGCTATTGCTTAAAACTGCGCCTACGCGTTTCGGCAAACACTATCCTTCATCAGGGTAACAGTGATGAGCTGCGTCTGGAGTTTCTATAGAACACTATGCACACTAAAAAATCCGGAGTTATTTTTTCTACCCAAATGTTGGGTTGAGGCATTTGGGTAATTTTGGGGGGTTATTTTCAGAGTTTTGGGTAGTTTTTGGGTTGTGCTATGTAACCCAAACTTGGGTTTTTTTCTGGGTAATAATTTCTAAGATTTGAATCAATGCAACCCTAGCACCACACAGGCACATCAACCCAGCTCCTTGGGTCAAATCAACTCCCAGCAGGGGCTGACTGCGATGACACATAAATACATTATTATTATAAATGTTTACGAGCAACCCATAAATATTAAATGAATTGTTTCGAATGCAGTTCATGATTTGTGTTTAGTTTTGTCTGATCTCTGAGGTAAAGAGGATTTACAAAGTGTAATGTGCTGAAAACATGTAAAGGAACAAAAAATGAATAAAGCAAATACAATATTCACCTGTTTGTTTATTACGTGGTTAATGATTTTAAAAGAAAGCTAAAAATTACATTTGAAAATATAACCCATTAATTAAGTCAAACTAACCTGTTATTTAAGTAAAAGTAACCAATTATTGGGTTGAAAAAACAACACTTTTTTGGGGTTAAAAATAATAACCCAATTACTTGGGTTAATTTAACCCCTGATGTGTTCTGTCCTATATTTACCCATAGGGTTAAAAACAACCCAAATTTGGGTGGTTTTTAACACTGTGTTTTTTAGAGTGTGGTCTCGTGTCTCAGTAGAATATCTGAACAATACTAAAACAATATATTGAACGCAAGGTCAACTCATCACAGCCGTTTTAAAGCAAACTCGGGTTAAATATGGACTGACGCAATATTATTTTGACCCATACTGCTGGATTTGTGCAGCAAATGTGTTTGCACATTTGGGTTGAAATAACCCAGGGATTTTTTAGAGCGAAAGAATGATCAAATAAGCTCAAATTAATGAAGGTCAATAATCCTCAGGACTTTAAATTAATATGGAATGTTATAATAATTGAATAGATAGACAGACAGACAGACAGACAGACAGACTGACAGACAGACAGACAGACAGACAGACAGACAGATAGATAGATAGATAGATAGATAGATAGACTATTTCATAAAACGTGGACAAACGAAACGAGTTCTGCATAATATAATCTATTTTTTTAGTGTGACTTATTTTGCAAAAAGCAAAAGCACATACATTTAAGATGAAATAAAAACGATGTTTAAGCGTTAAAGAAATTAGACATCCACTAATTTTACATTTACATATACTGCACAAACGTAGCTATTTAGCGTGCAATAGAGAATATTTTTGAAATAAGATAAATAGCCTAAGCAACATTTATGATACTATGAAGTATGGCAACGATAATAATAATAATAATAATAATAATAATAATAATAATAATAATAATAATAATAATA
>CAIGQQ010031496.1:2350928-2409191 GCA_903798035.1 Danio albolineatus
ACACACACACACACACACACACACACACACACACACACACACACACATTAACATAATAGTTTTAATAATTCATCTCCAATCACTGATTTATTTTATCTTTGTCCTGATGACAGTAAATAATATTTTACTACATATTTTTCAAGACACTTCTATATAGCTTAAAGTGACATTCAAAGGCTGAACTAGGTTAATTAGAGTAATTAGGCAAGTTATTGCATAATGATGGTTTGTTCTGCAGACTATGGAAAAGATAGCTTAAAGGGGCTAATTTTGACTCTAAAATGATTTTTTTAAAATTCAAAACTGCTTTAATTCTAGTCGAAATAAAACAAATAAGACTTTCTCCAGAAAAAAAACATTATCATACATAATGTGAAAATTTCCTTGCTCTGTTAAACATCATTTGGAAAATATAAAAAAAAATAAAAATCAAAGGGGGGCTGATAATTCTGACTTCAACTGTATATAAAATGCATAATTGAACTTGCTGTTACTATATGAATAAAATATGAATACGAATAAATAACACACAATTTGAAGTTATTTTGAAGTTATATATATAGAATTGAGCTTCCAAAAATGCTACAGCTCAAAAAATGAAGAGGGAAAAAAAAGAGGAGAAAAAAAATTAAACCTCAAATTGTGAGTTATTTATTTATTGTTTATTATTATTATTATTATGTATTTTCTTCTCATGGCAGAAATGAGCTTCCAAAATTGCTAGAGCTTGTAAAAATGAGAAAGAAAAAAAAACGTACAATTGTGAGTTTTGACATATTAATCATGTAATCATGTAAAAATAAAGTTTTTTAGACATTAGTATCAGTATGTTCGCATTAAAGGGGTGGCCCAGAGTGTATTTTTAAAGCCTGATTGTGTTTATGGGGTGCAAAGCAATGTGTGCTCATGCTTCATTTGTGAAAAATCACTTTGTTTTTTCATTTATCTTTCTTTGATTACATACAGCTACTCAGCTAACATGAAAACGACGGTCATATTTCCTAGTTCCTACAAAAGCCCGCCCTCAAGAGGCTCTGATTGGTCAGCTAACATAATGTGCTGAGATTCGGAAGCGGGAAGTGTCCAGCCATAACATTACAGCACATCTGGTTAAGCCCCTTCGCTGAGTGGGGTGTAAGCTTGTAGCCTGAAGGGTTTATGACATCATTAACCAGGATGTATTTTTTGTAGTCCCCAAACTTCATTTGCTATAGGTTTTGCTAAGCTAACTCCGTCATAGCCAATGTCTCTCTTTGCGTTGAACTTTGAGCATTTTACATTCAGAGATGTTGTTTATGTTCACACAGCTACATTACTCATCAACTAACGTTTACAATACGATATTGTAGTGGACCATCCCGTTAAGGATATCTATGAGCCAGTGTGCTTCATAATAGTGACAAAATTCACATTTAGAAGATATAAAACTGATATAAACATCTAGATCTTGCAGTTTGTCACTTTAGTTTGCATTCAAATCTTCTGACCAATCAAATGCTCTCTAGTATCTGATATACCCTGTCCCCTTCTTCACGTTTGCTTTTCATTTGACGTGCTTGAGCTCAACCACTCTCACTGGCAGAGATATGAAAAAAAAAAAAAAAAAAACAGAGCAAAATGCTATTGGCTGTTTTTATTTATTATAGGGGTGGAGCTACTCGATGCCCTGTCCTCTTGTTGTGTCTCAGTTAAGATTACGTCAAACATCGCACTAACAACAGGCAACAAACACAGAACTATTATACTTGCAGGTCACATGACTGTTTGTTATGATTTAAAACAAGTGAGGTTTGACAGCTCTGGTGCAACGGTTATGATTACCAGTAAATATTACACTTCTTTTCACTATTATGGTGAGAATATGGCTCAGAATTCTTGGGATAGTGCTGAGTAAATGATCCCAAGCATTTTAATTCCTGAAATAACCATGAATGTTTCATGTACCTGTTGAATCCTGGCTCTTGGAGACTTTAGCATCTTTGCTCTTCTTTGATTTCTGCAAAGTAAGAAAACAAAAAACAAGAATATTTTATAACAGTGTTCTTTTAACATGTACATTCACCGGCCTTTTTATTAGGTACACCTGTCCAACTGGACAATTTGTATTCAGCCAATCAACATGGCAGCAACTCAACACATTCAGGCATGCAGACATGGTCAAGACGATCTGCTGCAGTTCAAACCGAGCATCAGCATGGGGAAGAAATGTGATTTAGGTGACTATGAACGTGGCATGGTTGTTGGAGCCAGACGGGCTGGTCTGAGTATTTCAGAAACTGCTGATCTACTGGGATTTTCATGCACAACCATCTCTAGGGTTTTTAGAGAATGGTCTGGAGGAAATATCCAGAGAGCGGCAGTTCTGTGGGCACAAATGCCTTGTTGATGCCAGAGGAGAATGGCCAGACTGGTTCCAGCTGATAGATAGGCAACAGTAACTCAAATAACCACTCGTTACAACCGAGGTCTGCAGAAGAGCATCTCTGAATGCACAACACGTCAAACCTTGAGGCAGATGGGCTACAGCAGCAGAAGACCACACCGGGTGTCACTTTTGTCAGCCAAGAACAGGAAACTGAGGCTACAATTCACACAGGCTCACCAACACTGGACAATAGAAGATTGGAAAATGTTGCCTGGTCTGACGAGTCTCCATTTTGCTGCCACATTCAGATGGAAGGGACAAAACTTGGCATCAACAACATGAAGGCATGGATTCATCCTGCCATGAACCATCGGTTCAGGCTGGTGGTGTAATGGTATGGAGGATATTTTCTAGGTACACTTTGGGCTCATAAGTACTAATTGATCATCATGTCAACACCACAGCCTACCTGAGTAGTTTTGCTGACCATGTCCATCCCTTTATGAGTGTACGCATCTTCTGATGGCTACTTACAGTAGGACAACGTGCCATATCATAAAGCGTGAATCATCTCAGACTCGTTTCTTGAACATGACAATGAGTTTACTGTATTCAAATGGCCTCCACAGTCACCAGAGCTCAATCCAATAGAGCACCTTTGGGATGTGGTGGAACAGAAGATTCGCATAATGGATGTGCAGCAGACAAATCTGCAGCAACTGTGTGATGCTGTCATGCCAATATGGACCAAAATCTTGGAGGAATATTTCCAGTACTTTGTTAAGGCTATGCCACACAAAAGAATAAGGCAGTTTTGTAGGCAAAAGAAGGTCCAACCTGGTACTAATAAGGTGTACCTAATAAAGTGGCCGGTAAGTGTATGTCATTAATATAAAAATGTTATAATATATACTCTCTAAAAAAAAGTTGCAAACTTTTTACAAACCAGCATTCATAATCATTACAATATTTTTACATATTAAGAAATAAAAGTTAGCAATTTCAAGCAGAAAAAAAAATAAAATAAATGCAAATGAATGAGAAGACGTTGTACAGCTACAATGGCTGCACCTGACTAAAATAATAACAAAGTGCAGAAAATAATTACAAAAAAAAAAATATCCACACACCAGTGTTTATGACCATTCATATAAGAAATACAAGTGTGCAATATCAAGTGCTTTTGTACAGCTACAAATGAATGGAAATGAATGAGGAGCTTTCGACAGGCTTGAGTTACAACGGCTGCACCTACTTTTCCTAGAAATAGAAAGCAGATAAAAAAAGTGACTGTGCTCTTTCATGCTTTCCAGGGAGCAGTTTCATTTTCCTCTTCTCTCAAAAATATAATAAAGGATGTGCATTTATTGCTGGTTGTTAATAAAAAAATCCCTTTAAAACATTTACAGTGGGGAAAATAAATATTGAAGACGTTGTATTTTTTTTCTGGGGAAAAAAATATTTCTAAAGGAGCAGCTGACATAAAATAAAACAAAACAAACAAACAAACAAAAAGAAAATCTAAATAAATCTGGAAAAAAAAAGTGTAATAACAACGGAGTGACACAAGGAGAAAGCACTGAGCTACTGAAACGTATTTAGTACTTTATATAAAAGGCTTTTTTGGTGATGGCAGCTTAAAGACACCTCTCATATGGAGAATGAAGTCACATGTAGGGTTGGGTGATGTTGACCAATTTGGCATCGTATGATGTTTAATGTGAAACATCGCGATGGACGATGGCATCGTCGTCATAGGCGGGGGTGGTTGTTGTTAAATATAAATTAATTCATAACGAATTCATTAATTGTAGCCTACCGTTTTCACTACCTGATCCACATGGTCTTTGCTTTACCCATAACCAAACCATAAATAAAGTCACACACAAATTACCACCTGTCAATCCTTTTTTTCCGTGGGACCCTGGCATAAATAGGCAGAGTGATCGGTGTCCTTATAATGACTTTTTCCCACAGCTGGCGGAGGAAATGAGAGTTCGTTTGGAGTTCACTGTAACTTGTATTGTCATTGATGATAACTTCCTTTTTTATTATTGATATTATGAGGAAATAAGGGCTCAACCATTTTGGTCGCATATGCGGCGGAAATTTTATCTATTCGACCTAAAAATATATTTGGAAGCATTTGTGCGAGTGCATAAATTGTTGCTGCACGACCAGTTTTCAATGCAAAATCCTCAGAATGCATCTTTCTGCTAAGTTACGAAGTATGCTATCCATCTCAGATGCAGAAAAGCTGGTTCACGCTTTTATGACTTCTAGGTTGGATTACTGTAATGCTCTGTTCGCTGGTTTTCCAGCCTCCTCTGTTAACAAACTTCAGCTAGTACAAAATGCAGCCGCCAGAGTTCTTACCAGCTCTATAAAATATTATCATATCAACCGAATTTATCCTTGTTACACTGGCTGCCTGTTAAGTTTCGTATTGACTTTAAAATATTGCTTCTTACATATAAAGCATTAAATAATCTAGCTCCTGTTTATCTAACCAACCTTCTGTCTCTCTACAATCCAACTCGCTCTTTAAGATCTCAAAACTCAGGGCTTCTGGTAGTACCCAGACAAGCAAAGTCAAGTAAAGGGGGTCGAGCCTTCTCATTTATGGCTCCTAAACTCTGGAATAGCATTCCTGATAATGTCCGAGGCTCAGACACACTATCGCAGTTCAAAACTAGATTAAAAACCTATCTCTTTAGTAAAGCATACACTCAATACATCACTTAGCGGTATGATGCATGAATGTGCTCCACGCATCTCGTTTATATACACTATACTCTAATTATTCTCGTTATTCTCTATTTCCACCTGGGGATACTCATACGGAGGCCCCCAGAGACTATGCAGCGCCACGGATGCGATACAAGACCCGCGACGAGACGATCCCAAGGTTCCATAATCCTGGACCAGGCTGTATCCTGAGCAGCTGTTGGTGCTTGGAGGAGTAGACAGCATGAGACTGATTCCTGTGACCCTCCAAGGACAGACGAGCCTCGAGTTCTCCAGCCTCCGGCGCCTAGACTGCAGCTCTGCACAAGACGTCTGGCTATAGGAGAAATGGTCGTGGTTTCTCTCGAGGTTTTTTAATCCTTCACTTTCGCCATTTGGTGAAGTTTTTTCCTCGCCGCTGTCGCCACTGGCTTGCATGGTTCGGGACTTGTAGAGCTGCGCATCAATGGATTTGCTCTTGAGTGTTTGGACTCTCAGCAGTGAATATTAAACCACACTGAACTGAGCTAAACTGAACTCCATCAATGAAAACTGGACTGAAATTGTTTTAATTCACTATAACCTTCTATGTGAAGCTGCTTTGGCGCAATCTACATTGTAAAAGCGCTATATAAATAAAGGTGAATTGAATTGAATCTTTGCAGCTAAACACGCCAAACGCAGCACATTTAGGAACAGATTAAAACAGTTGGTATGTGAACTTGCTGAAGTAAAAAAACGCCCGCAATGCTTCCCCCGCCTTTGTGCTCTTCTTATCGGTCCACTGCTCTAGAACTGAACGCGAATGAATTGGTTAATATCAGCTGTCAATCACTCAGTCAATGTTGTCTGCCTTCAGATGACAGGAGCTACAACTGCAAAAATGTGAAGCGCTGAAGACGAGAGAATGAAAATAACACTAGCTATGTTTCCATCCAAAAATGTGAATGAACTTTATGCACAAAACTGGATTTTTGCATAAAAGTGTGAGTTGACTTCAACAGAGTGTCAAAACCTTGATGGTTCTCCATTGTATTCAATTCAGGTGATTGGTTAGGCCATTTTCTTGGCTGTGTTTTGGATCATTGTCTTGCTGAAATGTCCACCCTAGTTTCATCTTCATTCTCCTGATAATGTAGACATTGGACTGAAGCAGCTGATATTCATTTACACTGAGGAAGCACAGAGGGTTGCTGAAGAACTACTATTACTATACTATACTATACTATACTACTGAGATTTCAGCTGCTGTCTGGGATTTCACTGTCTTTCTACAGCTCCCTTTCTTCATGTGTTCAATACGTTTTATCTGTCATTTCCTTTTATTACACATAACTTCATCTGTAAACTAATTAGATTTGTTTTCTTTGCATATATGGGTTTCTTTGGTTGTTACCAACGTCTGGTCAATATATATTTTCCCCACTGTATATTCTGCATCAGAAAGGCATTAGCTTACTTTCGCAGTTTTAGCCTTTAATCGGCGCTCCTCCATGGCCTTCTGTAGCGTCTCCACTTCCTCTTTAGTACCATTCAAAACCACAAGGTCTTCTTCTTGGAAAGGATCTCCACACTGTAATATACACAATAACAATAAGAATATTAAAATGACTGAAAACATTACTTACTGTTAAATGACTGGTAAAACAAACAATTAAAACAACAAAAACACTGATTTAAATTAATTTAGCAGTGGTAGTAGTAAAATGTTTTATATAAAACTTAAATGAAATGTCCAAAATAGTTCAATCTGGAAACAAAGAAGGTTATAATAGTAAAAACATTTATAAAATAAAATAAATAATAATAAAAAGTTGAACAAGGAAAGATTTTACAAATACTGAAATAAATATAAAATTTTAAAAAGTAATTTAATAACATTATAAAAAGTTGAACAAGGATAGGTTTTATAAATACTGAAATCAAAATAAAATAAAATAAAGTAAAATAATAAAAAGGTGAACAAGGAAAGATTTTATAAACAGTGAAAATAAAATGGAATAAAATAAAATAGTTAAAATAATAAATTGACCAAACAAAGATGTTATAAATATTGACATCAAAATGAAAAAAAAAAAAAAAATAAATAAACAGGGAAAAATGCTATAAACAGTGAAATCAAAATAAAACAAAATATGAATAATTAAAATAAAATAAAAATGTTAAAATAATAAAAAGTTAAACAGGAAAGTTTCATAAATATTGAAATCAAAATAAAATAAAATAAAATAAAACGTTTAAATAATAAAAATTAAGATTTTATAAACAGTGAAAATAAAATAAAAAATAAAATAAAATAAAAAAAGTTGACCAAGGACAGATTTAATAAATATTGAAATCAAAATAAAACTAACTAAATAAATAAAAAGTTAAACTAGGAAAAAATTTTATTTCACTGCATATCCAAAATGCGCATAAAAACAGGTGGATGAAAACGTAGCTACTGAATCTCAACTTGAATGACTTGATCATATAAATATGGACATGAATAAATTCACTAAAAGCGAATATATTCTACACAAAAACTGTGATCCATAAAAAGCTATCTTGATGGGAGAATGTGCATAGCTGTAATTCTGCGTTCACACCAAATGTGTAAGACGCGTCGAGTGCAAGTGATTTACATGTTCAATGCAAAGGCGCGAATAGACATCCTGCGGCGCGAATGACACGATTTGCACAAATGAAGCGGCAGGAGTTGAGCGTTTTGCACGATTGACGCGTGTATCGCGCAAAATGCCCGAGTTTGAAAATTAGAATTCGTGCCGCGTTAACCAATCAGGAGCTTGCTCTTGTGGGGTGTGATTATAATGTAGCGCCTGTTGTTGGTATCCTGGGGGAAAATCCTCCTGCCGACACTGAAAACAGTTCATCAAACTGGGCTTGGCTCAGTCAGAAGCACCGCTGAAAGCCTCCATCATCCAGGTTAAGTTTCTAGAGGAGTTTATGAACTCATATAGCTCGGTGCATCTCTAAAAGTATCTAGTGGACTCAGATATGGCTCCAAATGAATCGACACGGTTTTTCAGCTTTCATAAAGCACATAAACACAGTTATTCCCTCAATAGAATCCATGTTAGCCATTTAGCAATGAAGCTGGAGTCACCAGGCCATAGGCAGAAGCCCTGCCCATCACTCGAATCCGCGTCTGTTCTCAAGTGAATTTGACGCGTGAATGAAGTGGATTTCTACGCACGAATGAAGCAAGTAAACTTAAATGTTCACGCGTCAATTTACAGGTGAATATCCCGATTTCTCCGCGCTTGCTGCATCTGGTGTGAACACAGCACAGGTTAACATATTTAACTTAAATATTGACTTAAATGCACCACTTTAAGTCATCAGATGACCCATAATCAATAATAAATAAATGACTATTTATTCTGACATACGTTCACTTTTAGGAAGATTCCTATTCATATTTATATATGGTTGCTATCTGGAAAATAAATACCTTGGAATGTCATGATTGGCCAATAAGAATCACGTATTTCAGAGAGCAGTGTAATAAAGCCTAATGCAAACTTTGATTTCATTCTAAACTTCATAAGACATTGCATTTAACCTATTTCTTGAGAAAATAATGGTGAATCTGACAACATGATGCCTTTGACTGAACAACAGGATAAATGTTCACCAGAAGCCAAACATGCCCACTGATGAACAGAGAGACAGGCATTCAGCTTCTGCTTTTGTCTTGTACAGACACAAAGACGAGCACTAATCTCTATAGCTGATCAGCAAATGCAGACCATCGCACAGCTCTCAGATCAGCTCAGGTCTTTCAGTCTCTGCACTCAAACGATAAAAAACACATGCATCTGGAATCATATTTGTCTAGAACGCAGGCGGTGGATGGACAAAGAGGACAGGTGGTGCACAGAGAGCAAACAGAGATCATGAAGGTAATAATGGAGATGAAAATCTGCAACACGTCTACTGAAGAAACACAAACCACACTACATCTATAGCTGATACGATGAAGTCCACATGGAAAAAGCAGAGAAAAGATTTATTATCTTAATACTCACTCCTAATTATTAGGGCTGTGCAATATGGACAAAATAATCACATTTTATTTGCGATTTTGGCAGCTGTTTTTGTGTTTTCAAACGCGCTACACGCATTCTAAATTTTTTCAGTGCACAAGTGCATAACAACACATTTCACAATGAAATAACATAGTATTCAGTTTAATAAATAAAACTGTAATAAAATTGTCTTTAAAACAGGCAACATAAAATAAATGAAGACGAATTAACCTCAGCTCTAGTTAAACACATACTGTACACAGTAGCACTAACTGCTTAATAAACAAAACTGTAATAAATAGTCTTAAAAACAGACAACATGAAGAAATAACGATGAACTAACCTCAATTCCAGTCAGAACAATAAATAAAAACTAGCGTAAATCAAAACCACCTATTCGGTTTTCCCGCTCAACTTCGTCATACGCGGAGTGAACTCTGATTGGTTAACATCTTTCTCCCGCTCAGCTTAGCTGTAATTGCCCAGTGTGCTGCATCAGCTCTGATTGGTTAACATATTAACATCATGCGCACAAGAACGTGAACAAAAATCCAAATAAATTATTAGATAAAATTGCAGCCTTACGCGATTTAGAAATTGCATGTGCTTAAATTTTGCGATTGCGATTAAATGCACAGCCCTACTAATTATATACAGTTTTGTCAAAGCATATAGGTTTATATCATATTCAGCTTATTTATCTGTAACAAGTGGCAAGTAATATACATTTAATTGATTTAGTTCAGATCAGAGCATTAAATATAAAAGAACACAATGTACTTTCTTAGAGGTGTCAAAATGAATTGTTTCTTGGGTGCACCGCGATGCAGACGTAGACAATTCGGTATCGGTTCAGTAATAGATAACCGGTTATTACGTACTGACGTCATTTATCTCATATGCGATATATCGCAGTAGCGTGGGAGACGAGCGCGAGTAAATAAAACACTACCTGAAAACGCAGTTACTGTGCGTGTGTCTGCTGGACAGTCTTTCACTGACACTGAACAGCAGAAGCCCCACTGCGATTGAGAAAATGACATTTAGGCCCAATCCCAATTCTATTTTTGTACCCCTACCCCTTCCCATTCCACTTGGCCCTTACAACCGAGGGTTAAGGGGAAGGGCTTCAAAACTTACCCCTAAGAATTGGGACAGCACTTCAACAGCTGCACACGTCATCATATGTCATCGTGATCTCTTGCTTCATATGAGATCAGACGATCACGACTGCTGTAGTTATTCCATTTGTGTTATTTTTTGGTGTTTATCTTCAGGAAATCACTGAAGGCGTATATTATGTTATCATAACAATCTAATGTGGCAATGAGATCGTAACTGTACTGTGTATTTACACCGTGGCCATATTTATCTATGTAAACACACGAAAACAACATTAACATTATAGCAGACACTGTAAAAAGCTCATTCCCAGACACTAGACATTACTGACAGGGTATTCCAGTGTCATCGAGTACATGAGTTATGATTATGGATTATAGATCGCAATGACAAAAAATACTAATTTGTGGATCTCCTTACCTCTGGGTTCAGCTGTGGCAGGTGTATTCTGGGAAATTTTCTTACCCCTCCGTTTTAAATGTGGTCCTGAAAAATCTTTGTTTAAAGGGGTGTATACCCCTTGCCCTTAGCCCCAAGCCTTCAAGGTAAAGAGAATTGGGACACCACTACCCCTTGACATGAACGTGCAAAACGAGGGGTAGGGGGAAGGGCTAAGGGGTAGAATTGGGATTGGGCCTTGAACTCCATTTCTCTTTATCTCTCTACCTCTCTCTCTCTCACTGTGGTTTTTTGACCTGCTGACGTGACTTTTCCTCTCATCTCAGCTGTTATAGTGTTACTTCTGGATACAGACACGAGTTTTCTCCTCCGCCTCTATCTTGTAGTAGCTATCATAACTTGCTAGACAAGGCTCAGAAAGCGAGTGGGATATTTACATTTGTTTATTTGATATAAATAGGTACAGTTCATACAGACTGTTTGTTTTAAAGGACAACATTTCATTACAAATTATATATAAAAATATTTAGGGGCACCACGGTGGCGTAGTGGGTAGCACGATCGCCTCACAGCAAGAAGGTCGCTGGTTCAAGCCTTGGCTGGGTCAGTTGGCATTTCTGTGTGGAGTTTGCATGTTGTCCCCATGGTCGGGGAGTCCAAAGACATGAGTTTGGTGAATTGGGTAGGCTAAATTGTCTGTAGTGTATGTGTGTGAATGAGTGTGTATGGATGTTTCCCAGAGATGGGTTGCGGCTGAAAGGGCATCCGCTGTGTAAAACCTATGCTGAATAAGTTGGCGGTTCATTCCGCTGTGGCGACCCCAAATTAATAAAGGGATTAAGCTGAAAAGAAAATGAATGCATGATAAATATATTTATACATTTTAATACAAGAATAGTTGTGCTGTTAAGTAAAATATAATTATCAATGGAAAGCATCGTCAATGCACTGTGATGCACCGACATATCGAACTGAACCGAATCGATGGTATGATAATTGTAACCGAACCGAACCGTGAGACCACTGTAGGTTCACACCTCTAACTTTCTAATTGCAGATTACTTGTTATATAAGGCAAACTTTCTTTAATTCACAATACTCCAGATAATTATCATATTTAAAATTATTTATAATAACATAAGATTTATTAATTAAATTATTCACATTTCAAAATGAATAAAATTTACACAAAATTAATCAAAATTTAAAAATCAATTTTAAACGAACTGCCATTAATTATATAAAGTCAACATAAAATCTAAATTGATATATTTGACATATTATACTTTCAATTTCAGGGATCAAAATCTCGAATAATTGAACATTTTAACTCGAGTACACCCCTGTTAGGTGTTGGACCTGTTTGTTTTGGTTCTTTTTGTGATTTGCAGAGCCTGCATGGTTGCTGATTTGTGGGTGGGTCATCTCACCTGAGACCCATTATGTTGCGCCTATAAAGAGTGCAACACTTTTGCTGCGTCCCAATTCGCATACTTATACTACGCGCTAAAAGTATGTACTTTATGTGTGAAAGAAAATATATACTTTTGAGTGTGTAACAGAAGAGTATGCAAGCTTTGGGACATACTACTTCTTTGTTAACAGGTTGTTGTGTTGCTTGGTTAAGAGCCTGTCAATCATCTACATTTCCGTTGCATTTAATTTCCTACCTTATTGGAAAAGCAGCAGCAGGATAATCTCTCATTCACGAGTCTTTCATGCAGAGAAATCTCCTCAGGTGTTTGGATAATTCTGCATTCAGATGTTAATGTCCAAACACGTCTTTATATGAGTTCAGTATTGTTGTTGCAGATGAAATATAACAGACAACGCCATTTAAATATTCTCCAGTGGGCTAGATATTAACTAACAGTCACACAAACCGAAGCCTCTCTACTTGACGGTTGGTCTCACGCGTCCATCATGTTTGTAGTTTGTTTACACTTTTCATCTGGTTTTGTAGTTCTAATCGAATTCACGTCCAATGCGCAATGTACTGTGGGCAATGTCAGCGGTTAGTGTAAGGACGCTTCTACACTTAGTAATAGTAAACCATCTGGAAATTTTTGGCATACTCTTTTCAACATACTACGATTTGGGATATACTAATTATATTTTCACATACTATTTAGGACGGATGGTATGCGAATTGGAACGCAACATTTGAAATGAGCGGAGAGCTCGATTAGCCGAACCTCCCTACCTGGCATTTGTATTATTTTAGTTTGCTTTGGACAATGAGCTCAGTTCACTACTGACTTCCATTTATACCGACTTTGATTGCTTTAAATACTTTTGTTAATTATGCATTTTTGTTAATAAATAATTTCTCTTATATAATTAATAATTTCCGCATTGTCTCTTTTATGTTACAATTTTGATCCGGTTGTAACATATGGGAGCTTGTCCGGGATTTGAACCCGGGACCTATAACAATCACAAATCTCTCATTTAAACCAATATTTTCAATAGATGCGTTGCTATGGCCACCATCAGCTGTTCCTACACTCGTGTGGGGGTCAAGTTTCAAAATAGTTCAGCTTTTGCCACTATGTGGATTAATACTGAATGTGTGTCATGGTTAAGAATAGAGCATTGGGCTCACACATATACTCTGCACTCTGACTAATTCAAAATTGTTTATAAGACATGGTGGGCATTTCTCTCCATCTCAAGCTGAACGCAGTCGACCAATCGCAATACACTGGGTCATCGGACCAATCAGCACAGATTAGTAGCATGCTAAGGAGGGGTTTGGGAACAAATGAATCGCTGAACGAATCATATAGGAGTCGCTGGGATAATTAGGTAAAAATAAATGCATATTATAAGACAATGAAAGTGTTTTTTGACCTTGTATGCATATCAGTTGTTGGAGACCCTAAAATCAAAATATGACCTATTTTAATGCATAATAGGGGCTTTTTAAATAAATCAGTTTTGTTCAAATGCTGAAAAATATTACCTATATTCACTAAGAAATGGATAATAATATATATATATATTTATTTATTTATTTATTTTTTTATTTTTTTAAATAGAGTGTACTCATTTATATTAAGCACTGTAAATGGCTAGGCAATCTCTCATTTAAATCAATATTTTCTATAGAAAGCTTTACAATAGTATATTCGTGAATATAGACTAGATTAGTCAGTAATGAAGCCAAATGTGGAGCTAATCTAAGAATAACTTACTATAACGATTCAAAATTAGTACACCCACATTAGATTTTAGGGAAAAATATGAAATAAAAAATTTGTACAGAGCAAAATTCAGGACAAACCAAAATAAGTATCAAATTTAGTTTACATTTTTATAGTAGAGAAATGGGTAAAAATATATATATTTTTTAAATAGAGTGTACTCATTTATGTTAAGCGCTGTAAATGACTAGCTGACAAAATTCCAGTCCATGAATGAGATCAACTAATGGTCTCAGTTTGTAAACGAATAGTTTCTAATTCCCCAAAGTTCATTTATTCATTGTAATTTGCGCTGGTGGTTACCCCTAAACCTGAAACCATATCAACCGGCTGACCCACACATCAAACCAGTTCTGCTCAACACCGTACAGGTTCTGCGACTGGTTAGGTTGAGCGTTAAAAAAGCAGAAACTCACAACTTCATGACAATGCTGTTCTCTTTTGATAAAAGGCTCGGGAGTGTCAAAAAAAGGTGTAAATGCTTTGTGCTTCCTGAAGCTCCTCCTCCCAATCTCAAGGGAGGTGTAACTGAGCAGCCGCTCGTAGGAGGAGATCACAGAAACAACAGCACACAAAAAAAAAAAAAAAGAAAAGAAAATTCACACACAAAGCCTTTCTCTGAACGTCTGATTCACTGACAGAAGAGCTCACGCTGGATTTGGGCTCACTTTATAGACTTGGGTCATGTGGAAGTCAAGACTCCGACAGACGCACATGTTTGTGAATGTTTAATCTGGTTTCCCATTTACAGGAGAGGACACGAGCTGAAAGGTAGGCAACACGTTGAGTTTATTGGGCTGCGCTCAATGTTTATGCTTCAGAATACCAAAACATGTGTAGAGGAGAGCTTGTACAGAGGATTAGTTTGCCATTTAAGCTCAAGGGTAATAGTCGAATATAAAATACCAATGAAATCAGGATTTTAAAATTAAAAATAAAATAATAATTCAGAATTTAGCGGGTTAAACATTAGTTACAATTAAAATCAAAGTTTACAATCAAAGTGTTCACATCCAACAGGTTAAATCTTGGTATTAGAAAGGTATTGGGAGTAGAAAAGCATTTATTTATTTTGATCAGTGACGTTTTGTGTCTAGAAGCTCTTAGTCAGGCTGACTATAAACATTTTTAGACTTTTGTAGCCTACTTAGCTCTTCCTGTTTTAGAATTTATTACAGAAATACTGATAGGAAACCTGTTGAAGCTGAAATGTCTTCATGCTGGCGAATAACCAAACAATACAAATCTGCTGCTCTTCATGCCTCGTGTTTCACAGACGTTTTACTTTTGTTATTTTAACTTGTGCTATACAACCATCTTTTACAATGAACTTGGATTATACTACAGTTCACAGCTTCTGAGATTGAACCAAATGTCTTCTACGACGGAGAGATTGTTTTATATTCAGTGACAGGCAAATTAATGTCATATTGTGATGATTACTTCAAGCTTTATATAGGAAACATGATTCATTAGTTAAGTGTTTGAGTAAAATGTCAAAACTGTCAAAAAAGAAAATTATTAACCCTTCAGTCAAATTTGAATTCTTTTACAAATATTTACCAAATATAATTACTCAAGGGGGCAAATATTTAGGCATGGGATGATAACCAGTGTAAAGGTTTACTGTAATTTGGAAAAGCCAAGGTTTTAAAATTGCTAAAATAATCTATTATATCATTCCTAGGGTAAATGTAACGCTCTTTTAAGCAGATGTTTTTAATTTGTAATGAAATCTGGGTTTTTCAAACTAATGAAAATAGCAGAGGTCAATGATTTATTTTAATTATTTAGCCGGACAGGTTTACTGTTCCAAAACATACTGCTCGAAAAAATAAGGGAACACTTGGAGTTACATTGTGTTGTTTAAGTGTTCCCTTAACTTTTTTGATTATAAATGCTTCCTAAAATAAAACATATGGCCTTTAATGGGGAAAAAAGTTTTAGTTTTTTACCAAGACATTTAAAAAAAGAACATAATTTAGAGCAGTAATCACAATACCGTGAAACTATTATCCAAGGTTATTATACACTCTCAGAAATAAAGGTACAGGAGCTGTCACTGGGGCAGTACCTTTTCAAAAGGTACATATTTGTACCCAAAGGGTCCACAGTGGTACTTCAAAGGTGCATATTAGTGCCTAAATGTACCTAAAAAGTACCTTTGAGGTACCATTATGGACCATTCAGGTGCGTGTACCTTTTGAAAAGGTACTGCCCCAGTGACAGCTCCTGTACCTTTATTTCTGAGAGTGTACCATTCAGAAACTACCGTCCCATGCCTACTAATATTATTGACCTTTGCAGGTTAAATTTTTTTTTCTATTGTACTATATATTTTTTTATTCCAACCAAACTAAAAGAAATAAGACTTGAACTCCAGAAGACAAATATAATAGGAAATACTGTGAAAAAAGTCCTTCTTTCACATTTAGTCAATTAACAGACACTTTTGTCCAAACAACTTACAAATGTTTCACAACTGTTAATGTTTCATGTTTTACAAATGTTAGTAATATTTAATAATAAAGCAAGCCACCTGTCAGAAAAATATTTCACCGTGACCATATCCACACATTTTCATGAGTGATCAGAGCATTGTTTGTCATCTTTTGACATTTCGGGTGCTCAAGATTGCAAGGGTCATTTTCTCTAGCAGTTTTGACATTTAGTCATTTATCATCTATTATGTATCCTAAAATACAAGCAAGCATCAACTGTCCAGTCTATTCTAAAAGAAAAGAGATTAGAGGACTTAATGGGCACTAAATGTGGACATCTCATGGTGTTCTCACTATATCAAGACATTCTGCTAAAAAGAATGTTAATCATGCGTCTCTGGAAATTTATCAATTCCATCTAAAACCAAAACGCATTAGTCAGAGCTAGAGAAATTTGCCCTAAAAATCTATTAGCACGTGAACAGCAAATCTACATGATCAAGCATATCTGACCTCACATGTAATCTAGAAACTGATGACATATACAGTTCTGTTCCAAACCAGTAACCAGCCTCACAGCCTACATAGGCAGCATAAAAATTAAGAAGAAATCTTACAAGTAAACATTTAAAACGCTAAACATAATGATGCTCTAAATATGCATAGCACAAGTTGTAAACAAAAGTTACATCATTGACTACGTTTACATGGACATCAGTTATCGAATATTTTGCCTTAATTAAGACAAAATAAGATTACACTTACATGAGTTGATTTTTTAAGGTTCATTTTATGATCCTGTTTTACATGTTATAACACATAACTTGATTAAGGTGATTGCGCTATCCGCATTTCCTCCGGAGTTTCATGTAATTTAGGGTGTTTCATTTTTGATTTGTCCACTTTGACTGCAGTTTGGCACTTTCACTTTCACTCAGGAACATTACATGCATGCCCCCCGTGACACACGAGATATTGGATGCAACTATGAACTGCTGGAAGAGTGTAGTTTTAATGAAAGTTCATACCGCACGCTAAATGGATGGAAAAATTTTCGCATTTCACGATGCAGGTGTCTGTGGTCTTCACTGACTCAGTAGGTGCAAAGAATAGTCTAACAGAACAGAATAGTCATACCCAAAATCAGAGTATTGTCTTAAATCGCATTGAATTATTGGTGTCCATTTAAATGTTCTCACTGAAAACTATTTAACTGGTGCTAAAGTTAAATGACTGAATGATTAATTGATGATAAAAATAATAAATAAATAGGGCTGGATGATATTGAACAAAAGCTGATATTGCGATATGATATTTAGTTTTGTCAGTGATAATTATTGCGATGTGATTACTGTTTCACAAGATGGTTTGAGTAGCTCTATTAGACAGTTTTCAGGGAGGTCAATCAGTATTTACGTACAGGAGTTGAATAATTACAATGGAAAAGACGCTTTACCTACTGTGTTTGTCTCATTTCTAGTCCAAATCTCTAAAAATTCTTAGATCAAGTACAAAGTATTTTCACAAAAATGTTTTGTTTTCAGTCAAAATTGGGAAAATTGTGTATGGTTCAGTTTAATGTTATATTTAGAGCTTCTGTAATGAATATTTTAATCTGAATGTTGAATAAAATAAACAGACATTTATACAGTGGCTAACGCTAATATAATGAGTTTAACAATTTTATGTTCCTATCACTTTATAAATGTGTTTCTAGTGAAAAAACATTTTAAAAAAATTAAAATGAGCATAAAATGTCATTGGTTTTTGCACAGTTTGTTTAATAAAAAAGCATGTCATTCAATTAACATACATGTGCTTTATTTTTTCACTTTCGTATGAAAATTGAAACCGAGACCAGCGTATTTTCATTTCCAGCAGTATCCAAAAATGAATCCTGAAATGTTGTTATTGTGACAAAACTAGCTCTAGCAATAACTACCAGTCAAAAATAAATAAATAAATATCAGCATATTAGAATGATTTCTAAATAATCACAAGAAATTAAAGACTGAAGTAATGATTTAAAAAAATAAATACAAAAAAAGGAGGTGGGGGGTTAGGGGGAAATCCTAACAAGCTAGTATTACTACTTTGAAGCCACTTGAATCGTTGTACAAACAATCCCTAAAAACCCTTTATAAAAAAAAAAAAAAATCTGTTCAATTTCACCATTGTTCAATATTTAAGAAATACAACCTGCTTAATTGGGAAAATTTTATTAAATATGTACATATTTGTTTAATGTTTAAGACTTTACATCACCCAACTTCACCACTAAATTGGTTTGTGAAAGTTAGGGGTGGTGAAAGAGGGGACTGTATTATTCCTCTCAAAAACAGTAAATTCAGTCAGTCGGTATTCTCAGTAAAAGCTGCTAGGGAATGGACCTCCATCCCACCAGCAATTAGAAGATCGCTTACTTTTCGTTCGTTTCAGTTTCATGTTAACAAATTGGTTATTGGCAAATCAGCACTGTCAGCATGAGTACTGCATTCTTGACACTTATTTGTACTGTTTGTTTTTGGCTTTCGTTCATCTTTTGCCATCAATCTGTTTTTGTTTTTTGCTTTTTTTACTGTATGTTATTTATGATAATGTATTCTATGTTATTATGCTGTGCATAAAAGGGTCTACAGATGAAAAAAATTGCCATTCTTGGCTAATTCCGGCACATTCTACAGTAATGTGTATTAATGTGCATTGACCCTGTAAACAAATTAACAAAAAACAAACAAACAAACAAAAAACTTTAAGTTAAAATTGACACATTTACTGCTGGCTTATTACCTCCCTATGAGCTATTTATTAGCACTTATAAAGGTTTTATTTTACACCCCTAGCACAAGAAGTCAAGAAGGTTGCTTGTTTTGTCAGTCAAATTTGTCAGTAATACTGAAAGTATTATTACTTGTCTATAAATCACTAAATGGCCAAGGACCCCAATACATTACAGATATGCTCACTGAATACAAACCTAATATATCACTCAAATCATTAGGATCATATAAACTAGAAACTCCAAGAGTTCAGTCAGAGCAGGGTAAATCGGCTTTCAGCTACTACACCCCCTGCTGCTGGAATCAGCTTGCACAAATGATCAGATGTGCTCCGACATTAGGCACATTCAAATCAAGACTGAAAACACATCTGTTTAGCTGTGCCTTTACTGAATGAGCACTGTGCTACATCCGACAGATCGCACTATTGTGTCTTTCTTTTCTTTTCCAGTTGTTTATAACTTGTTTTAACACATTTTGATCTGTTTTTATCAGTTTTTTTTATTATTTATTTTTATTTTCTTATTTAAAATTTTAGCTCTGTTTAAGTAAAGCACTTTGAACTGCCACTGTGTATGAAATGTGCTATATAAATAAACTTGCCTTGCCTGAGCTTCGGCCAGTTGGTGTTTCTGTGTGGTTTGCATGTTCTCTCAGTGTTCGTGTGGGTTTCCTCTGAGCGCTCCGGTTTCCCCCTCAAGTGCAAACCACATACGCTATAGGTGAATTGGGTGAGCTAAATTGTCCATAGTGTGTGTAAATAAGAGTGTATGGGTGTTTCCCAGTGATGGGTTGCAGCTGAAAGCCGTAAAACATAAGTTGGTGGTTCATTCCTTTGTGGCGACCCCTGATTAATCAAGGGACTAACTTGAAAAGAATGAATCCAAGTTAATGGTTTGTTAATAGCGTGAATTGTACATTAAAATAAAGTGACCAACATTTTACTTTATACTTAATATATTCCAACAGAAAAGAGCAACAATATTTCACAGTGTTTTTTTACAATCTATTTATAATAAAATAAATCCAGTAAGAGGATCTCTTGAATGAAAAAATCCATCACTATTCCAACTTTTGACCTGAAGCGTAGTGAAACTCTGTCACACTTACTGAAACATACAGTTATACAGCTCTACTGGACAAATATTACGTGTAAAAACCCATTGCCTCATTTTTACAATCCTCTGAAGGCTTTAAACCAGAAGAGATGTAGATAGCGGAGTCATAAACTTCAGCTAAAGTGTAACCAACTAGTCACATAGAATACACGCTACATGAAGCTGTCAGAACGGTGTGTGCTTTTCATTCTTTGGGTGACAATGGGAAACGTCAGCATGTTCTAAAAGTCCCAGGGGGTTCATTAAACAACTTACAAAACTGATATCAAAGCTCCTTCGCATCCAGCAACAGGGACCTTCACAGACCTCGAGGTGAATGAGGATCTCTAGGGTGCTATTAAAAAAACACCCGGGAGTTCTGGCGCTTGTAAAAGAGTGAAAGGACAGAGATATATCCAGGGGAGACTAGACCGAAATATGAAGACAATGCTCAGCACTGTCAAAGTGTGTAACGGGGGACCACATCACTATGCGTCACTATGAGAGATACAAATCCTCACGAGACACCTTGGTTAAACATACAAATATGTTTATCCATTTACTTTATGATGTGAATAGCTCTGTGAATAGTGAATGATTTCACAACACTGATGAGATAATGCCTTGTGCAATACTGCTTTAAAACTTGGTGTGGTCCACTGTTAGGACACTGATCAATAGCTTAATTTTTTTTTTTTGCATCAGGAAATCATTTTAATTAAACCGTCAATATATTTATGAATTGGACAAGGATAATATGTTTTTTTTTAAATATATTGTCTTGACAAAACATTGTTTTTCAGTTGAAGTTTAATGCAATCGCTTAAAAAAATAAAAACCCGTCAAGAATCATTTTCTAGACAAGCAAAAAAAATTGTCGTTTTAAGAAATAATATGCCGAAATTAAGTTAGTTTTTCACTAAAACGAGCAAAATAATCCATCAATGGGGTAAGCAAAATAATCCAACCCCGGCTCATTATGAAAACGTACTCCTGTATATATTTCTGGAGAGTACCAAATACGCCCCAGAAGGTACGTTATATTGCAGTTTTTGTTTTCAAGAGTTCACACTTAGCTGATGATTGATTATAAAGCTTGTTTGGCGTGCTGTCCCGCGAGAGAGCCCTGAGCTTATAAGATCCTCGAGCCCAGGGCTTCCTCCCATTCACAAGGCGAGAGGAGAGTTTGAGCTCAGGTAGATCTGGAGAACTCCCCTGCGGGTAGCTAATGAACAGATAGTGATCGCTATGAAAAAATAACTACCTACTAGGAGCATGTCTATGGTGCCGATTTGGATTAGTCAATTAACTTAAGTTGCGTGTTTTTGGAGGGTGGGAGGAAACCGGGGAACCCGGGGGTACCCACGTAAGCACGTGGAGAACGTGTAAACTCCACACAGAAATATCAGCTGGCTTGGTAAGGACTAGAACCAGTGATGTTCTTGCTGTGAGGCAACAGTGCTAACCACTGGGCCACCGTGCCACCCATCTAGGAAGGAGTAGGGGTGGAAGGGGGTATTCTTCAAAACGAACATGGCTGTGATATGGAACTTAGGGTATATATAGTGGCTTAGGACTCATCTGATTGGTGAATCATAAATTGGATAATGCGGGACCAGCTGCAGGCAATTATCTGCACGTGATCCTCTCCAAATTAGTTTATAAATAAACTTCACTTCGCGAATCCACCAGATGCCACTTGTCACATCCTGTCACCCGTGTGTTTGTTTTTGTCATGTGATCTCCACCATATGCTCCTTTGTTCCAGTTCCCGCCACTAGTTATGTCCATCCCCATCAATTGAGTTCATCCCTTGTATGTAATCCAGTCCAATTATCCCCTGTGTAATTATAGTCCTTCATTTGGTTCATTCATTGTCTGGTACTCTCTCTATCTGTCTACATTTCACCCCATGTTCGTCCTGTGCTCATCCATGCAAGTGTTTGATAATAAATATACGCGTTTTGATAATCCTGCGATCTTTTGCCTTGCTGTAGTGAACCAGGCGTAACACCAAAATCGCAACCAGGTTTTTTCAGATCTCAAATTTATCCTGCGAGTGCCATTCACGCCTGCTGTTCTCGCATAAATCCATAAAGATCACTGTCAACTGACTGACCAACCAATTCCCCACCTACCCTCTTCCCTAAACCCAATCGATAGTGTTTTCCAAAGCAATCTGGAAAAAGAAAAGCCTAGCGGCCATATGATTTTTACCACACTTTCAGATCTTACCACATTCTCACCCTGTTATTTATTTGTTTATTTTATTTTTTTCTTGTCTTTTGTTTTTGCTTTACCTGCTTTCTGGAACCGTTCTTCAACAGACCCCTGTCAATGAGGTCAACTCTTCTCTGCTTCTCAAGTCCACCGATGTACGCAGCGAGCTACTAGGAAAACTGGTAACAGCGGAAAAGCTGTCCATACAGAGGTTAGCGCTCAGCTGGTAGTGCTAAAATGAACAGAAGCCGTTAGCGGCAACATACAGACCTGTAGCGTTCATTTTATAGAAGAAATGCAGCCATAAGTAGCTCTGGCTACATAATTTGTCATGTCCAGAAATGTATACGGGGGTACATTTTCACAATGAGCCGGTGTTAAAATAATCATATATCAGAATGAAAAACAGGATTATTTTGCTTACCCCACTGGCAGATTATTTTGCTTGCTTAAAGGAAAAGCTCACTTAATTTTGGCAAATTATTTCATAAAACAAGCCTATTTTTTTGCTTGTCAATAATATGCTTTGTGATTTTAAGTGCACCTATTTCACCCCTTTTTCAAGATTTAAGATAAGCATTTTGCGTCTCAAAAGTGTCTGTAAAGTTTCAGCTCAAAACACCCATCAGATCATTTATTATACCTTTCAGTATATTAGAATTTTATGCTTTAAACACAATGTAGCTGTTTTCGTTGCCTGTGCCTTTAATGCTAGTTCTCCTTGCCCACCGTTCCCACATGCATGTCAGAGTGCGCCTCAATCTCCAGCTGCGTCAGATAAACAGCACAGTGACAGACATGAAGGAAGCAGATCTCATGTAACGTTTGTGAGAAATACTACAGTACAAACTTTCCCAATGATTATTTGATGTATTTGTTGTAGAGTTAATTCAAGTCTTTCTGCAATGAGTCACACACAATGTCGTTACAAATTTCCCGCACATGAACACAGAAACACGGACACACACACACACACACGTTTACCTTTGCACGGCAAATGTAACAGTATATGCATTAATATCCACTGCTGTGTGGACATAATAAACTCGATTTAATATCCACAAACCGGGATTGAAGCGTCTTCTTTTATAATTGAACTGACACACGGCTGTGAAGATGAATTATAGCAATTGTACTGTCCTTACTTTACTACAAACATGCACTGTTTTAAAATGGTTTAAACTCATTGTTGATCACATCTGATGATGACTGATGATCACAGAGAGCCGAACAGATCTTTTAACCCAGTTGCTTTGCGCACATCTTGTCTTGTTGATATGATTATACGCGTATACTGCGGAGACATGTTAATACGAGGCTCTCAATCAATTCGGTGGTCGAGGAAAAACCACACTCCTAGGTCATGTTGTGGTGGGCCTCAAAATGGGAGGGATTTGGATCCTATTTTAACATCAGAAAATTAAAAAAAAAAAAGAGACTTGTTGTCTTGATATTTCCGCAATATGACTGTGGACACACTATACATACACCCAGTCCTGTCCAAACAGGTTATAAAAGATTGTTTTCATCATAGGTGCCCTTTAAGAATTTTTAGATATTTACTATATCATTATATTTACTATATTTATTATATATTACTATATAATATATAACTAGAAATGAAATTAAAAGATAGCATTATTAAGTTAATTCACTAGCATCATTAAAGTTAATAAACATTAACCTAGTTTAATAAATGATGTAAAAGGGTGATATACATGATGAAAATTATGAAAATTCAAAGAAAAGGGGAAAACTTTAAAATAATTTCTCAGATAATTACAGTTATTTTGCTGTATGTGACTGTTTGCCAAATGCATCAGCCAATTTCCTGCATCAACAAAGCTAATTTAATGATTAACAGAAAAGGAAATAATTATTTTAACAATCTAACCACCTGTGATCATTTCCTCTTCTCTGTTTCCAGGAGATCTGTAGCTGCCCTTCAGATGTTGGATTATTATGGTCCAGCTTGAGAACACCAAGTGCAGTTTTCTCTTCTGCCTTGGAATCTGCATCCTAATATGTTCCACAATCTACCTTAAAGCCAAAGTATCCAGCGACCCTCTTCCTTTAAATGACTTGACAACCCTATCCCCATCCCCAACCCCACCACTACCACCACCTTCCAACACCTGTGACATTCTTCCACCAGCAACTCCCGGGTTTAAATGGCAAAGAAAAGACTGTGAGAAAATCAGCTATGACATCCAACCAGATACAAACTGTGATCTACTGCTGTCCCAGCTGCATTTTATCACAAGGTCACTGAGCAAAGAAGAAGAAGACTATCCTCTGGCTTTTATCATCACCATACACAAAGAGCTCGCGACGTTTGTGCGACTCCTGAGAGCAATTTATGCGCCGCAAAACGTCTACTGCATTCACATCGACAAGAAAGCGTCAGAAAAATACAAGTCGAGCGTCAGAAACCTATCCAGATGCTTCCCAAACGTTTTCCTGTCATCGGTCGATGTGAAAGTAACCTACGCAGGCTTTTCCCGTCTGCAGGCCGACATCAACTGCATGAAGGACTTGGTTGAATCTCCAATTAAATGGAAAAAGGTTATAAATTTGTGTGGTCAGGATTACCCCATCCAGACCAATTTGGAGTTGGTCCGCTACATGCAAACGCCCGAATGGAAAGACAAGAATATGACGCCGGGAATCAAGCAGCCGCCTAGTATGAGGTACAGGACTGCGTTTCAGTACGTGGAGATAAAAAACACCCATGTGGCTCAGAATGGTAAAAAGAAGGGATCACCGCCACATAATTTGAAGATTTACTTTGGGACAGCGTATTACTCTTTGACAAGACCGTTTGTGGAGTATGTCCTCGACAACCCAGTAGCCAAAGACTTGCTGAGCTGGTCTAAAGACACCTACAGTCCAGATGAGCATTACTGGGTGACGCTAAACCACATTAAGGGTAAACTACCTTTTATAATGTCAATTCCATTCAATTAATCTTTATTTCTACATTGTAAAAAAAATGTTTGTGATTTGAACAGCAAAGACAAAACAAAAATGCTACAGTAAAAACTAGGGATGCAACGATACCGATACCAGTATCGGGTCGATACTTGGTTGAAAAACTAGTACTCGTTTCGTAAATGAAGGGCCGATACCACTCAACAGTAGTTTACTACATGGATGTAATTTGTCGTCCTACCTGATGTTGTCATAACTTCAATTTCTTAAATGTATTAATTAATCTATTATATATTAATAGCTTAGTCCTTATTACAATCCGTTTACAAAATACATTATTAATGAATCTATAGGCTACTGAAGAATAAACCGAATATGAAATATGATCCTTGCATAATGATAAGAGCTAAACAAGCTAGCACTCATTTTATATATAAACTATAAAAAAAAAATGAATGAAAATTTAAGTAATGGAACTTAAAAATGTAAAAAAAAAAATCTAAAGACTACAGGCTAAATAAAAGCACATAGTCAGAGCTGAACTTCACTGCGGTCACCGCAGCGCCTGTCAGTTCACAGCTTCTGTAAAGATCAGACCGTCTAGACAGATCACACAATCTCAATAAACACTTCATGTAAATGTATAAATAATTTGATAAGTATCATTAATGGAATATTTATAATGGTATGATCTTGCTTTTGGTTATATCAATACCGGCTTTGATCTCCCGAGCGCGCGCGCCATATGGCTAGCCTATATGGCAGCGTATATAACCTAGGCTAAGCATATATTATTAACATTAAAACACATTCATACAAACTAGCCACCCTTTGATTAATTTTTTTTCGTTTCTGTATATTTTTTATCAAACGAAAAATTTGTTTATTTTTGTTTTCATTTTATTAGAATTAATTTAATTATTAGGCTACACAACATCTACATAACATTGGCTCTGATTGCGTTTTTACAGATATCTTACAGGAAGACTTTTTGGCTCAAAGACATTTATACCTGTTAATTTCAGTGCTGTATATTGACAGATTTCGCAAAGGCTTCGGCTATTCTAACTGTCGGCTGGTGCAGCCTCAGTTTTGTGACTTCATCGATATCTGGATGAAATCGAGAGAGAGATGAGATGAGACATCAGATTTGATGTGTGCCGCACATCACAGTTGCTTTACTGCAATTTTTGAATATTGGCTCATCTAAGTGAATTTTTCATTCGATTAAAAGCTGAAACATTGCCAGACAGGCGAAACTTTCGGTTTTGGACAAGAGCGGCTTTAGTGATTAAACACGCACACACACACAGGGTACGCTCTTGCTGGCCTATTCATAACTGATTTTTTTACCATTAAACACATAATAATCAAGTGCTAAAAGAACAGCTGAACTTCAAAAACATTGAGTGATCACATTGGCGCAATGGTTGCTTTGTTTCTCTGATGGCAGTGGCACTGCTAAATCACTTTTGTTTTAATAAAAAAATAAATAAGATTATATATTATTAAACATTATGAGATGATGGCCGTGTGATTTTTAAAATGAGAGTATGCGTTGCGTATTTATGGCTATTGATCTTATCTACCGGCGACCCACCCATAGTTAAACATCAAGCAGTCTACTTTTTGATGACCTGACCAGCGGATTAACGGCAGGACTCGTGAATATGAAGAATCGCACGTAACAGGGTTTTATGCATCCCCAACATGCAGTGTCAAGAGAGTGACTCCATAAGGTGACGTACACTGCACACACTTTGTGTAATATGTAAAGTTGTGGACGTGTGTAGGTGCAAGGATAACTCATCCTTTAAATGTCCATGCTTAATCATTAATAGATAAGGTCTGTGGATTTGCAGGGGTATCAACAATGTGTGTATATTTTGGCTTGGAAAAGCCTTCTGTTAAAGACAGCTGTGCTCATCCTTGCTACAGGCAAAAAAACTCCTGAACTGCATGTTTATTGAAACCAAATCTATGAAGTATCGGTATCAGCGAGAACCCAAATAAAAATACTCGTACTCGTATCGGTTTGTAAAAAAGTGGTATCGGTGCATCCCTAGTAAAAACCTCAATATATAACAGTTATCAAGTCATAATTAATATTAACTAATTTCTAAAAACTGATTTCTTTTATCTGTGCTACGATGACAGTACATCATATTTCACTAGATATTTTTCAATGTACTAATATTTCAATGTGCTTAACTATGTCAATTAGATTAACTAGGCAAGTAGAGTAATTAGGCAAGTCTTTTGTCTGTAGACAATCCAAAACAAATATTGCTTAAGGGGGCTAACAATACTGACCTTAAATTGGTTTTAAAAATTAAAAACTGCTTTTATTCTAGCCAAAATAAAACAAATAAGACTTTCTCCAAAGGAAAAAATATTACAGGAAATACTGTTAAAAAATGCTTTCTCTGTTAATCATTGTTCGTGAAATATTATTTAAAAAAAAAAAAGAAAAAGAAAAGAAAAAAAATTCACACAAGGGCTAATAACTGTGACTTCAACTGTACACACGACGAATAACCGTAAATTCACTTTCCCAGAATTATCTGAATGACAAAGTGTTTTTTTTTTCTTGTAAACATTATTATGGTTCTTTTTTTTTTCTTGAGTTATGCACAATAGATGTTAGGTTACACATTTAATGTAGTTAAATAATGTTTATTGCATAGTTTTGTGTATGAAACTGAGCACCTTCGATATATTATTATGCTTCTCTGCTTGTGGAAAATGCAGTTTGTGTGGTGTAGGCCCACACAGAATCTGCGCACGCAATCATTGATCCTGTTTATTAATTGAATAAATGTGTGTAAATTTATATTTATTCAGTTTTTTTATTTATTTCAGTAATAATTTTGACTAATATTAAAACATGCATATGATTCATTTACAAAACAGTTTGTAAAGTAATATTTTCTGTCTTTTAGTAGGTATATGAGAGACTTTTTTTTAACCAAATAAAGTGACTCTTACTGGATTTGTAAACATAATATATATATATTTTTTAAAGGTAGTAATTTTTAATTCATATATTAAGGTTTTAGTTACGATACTTACAAAATCATTTAGCCTAAATCTACAAATTTTTAACAAAATTCTACGCAGAAATATCAAAAAATGTCCACAGATTCTGTCTGGCCCTACTGATGAGCACTGGTTCATAACTTTCTCATCCACACATGTTTTTGGTTGTATTTTTGTTAGCGTTCCAGAATTATGTTGTTAACACTTAATAATAATAATAATAATAATAATAATAATAATAATACACATGAAATACAATAATTTACATTCCTACCATTTTTTAACAGTTAAATTCCAGCAACCACAGCTACCGTACATTTTATGGATTTTTTTTTACAGTGTATATTGTGCCAAAGTAACTTATCTTAGATGAACAAAAGAGAACTAAAAGCTATAAAAATAGTTCAGATATCAGGCAGCAAGTATTGGTAGAGTGTTTCAAATGCAATAGGTCATCCTTTAGCTCAACTCAAATCAGTTCAAAGTTCAGTTCAATATCTATAAATATACCTGTAAAAATGTATCAGCTGTCCTCATCACAGTTATCTGATGTTTGATATTTGAACTGTACTTCAAGTGATGACAATTTAAATCAATAAACAAATGGCAGACAAGGATTAATAATACATTTAGCTTTGTTGATGAAATTTATGACGATAAACGTCTATTAACAAGCTTTCTTCCTATAGGCTACAACTAGACGATAATAAAAGTCATCAAAGCATAACTGTGACTATATTGTGATGCAATATCATTGGTGAAAAGCGATTTGACAATGTAGGTTTATTAACTGCTGTGAAAGTATTATGAACGTTTACGTATTTGGTTGCCACATATAAAAAGTTTCAATCCCCCAATCAGAGCTTTCTATTTAAAAAAAAAAAAACACACAATGAATTCCAAGCAGGATATACTGCCCTCCAAAAAATGTGAGGTTGCAATATTAAAACGTTGTTCAAGCGCTTAAAATTGGCCACTTCAAACGGCCCTATGTGATGAAGTATTTTGAAAAATAAAAAAAACAGGAAAGTTGTTTGGTGTTACACATCGTATTCAATTTGGAAGGACTTATCCCAATGCTCTAGTCCAGGGGTGTGCACACTTGGTCCTGGAGGGCCGTTGTCCTGCAAAGTTTAGTTCCAACCCCAATCAGACACACCCGTGCTATCTAATCAAGCTCTTACTAGGCTTTCTAGAAACATACTTGCAGGTGAATTGAGTCAAGTTGGAGCTAAAATCTGCAGGACACCGGCCCTCAAGGACCGAGTTTGGACACCCCTGCTCTAGTCCCTTCATAGGGACCCTGCGAATGGATTAGGGAATAAGCCTTTCTGATTCGAACCAAGCAATATTTTTTTGGCTGGTGTTTTATGCCGAGTTCAGACTGCATGATTTTTAAAGTAGTCGTGTCGTTTTGTCGCTGCTTTGTTTACACTGCAAGATGGATCGGCGACAGGGAGTTTCACACTGCATGACTTCAAAATAGGAAGAATTGAGGACAACTTTGTCCAAACTACGTCTCACACCCAAAACCCGTCGTTTATCTTTTGTTATTCACTACATAATGACAAAGAAGCGTTTAATGGGGTACAAATGTCCATATTTGCACACCTGGCTTTGAAGGGAATTAGCAATTTCTCCTCAAGTTTTTTATTTTTTGACCGGGTTGGGTTGTGATATTGCTCACATGACACGGGAGCTCCTGCCAAATTTACGCTCATTTTCCCGCCATTTCTTGGGTCTGAATAAACTGAAAATGAGCGCTTTTAACTTCTCCCTCATCCTCCCGCTGGCCTACAGGTACACACACTAGTGAATGCTGCTCTCTCATTGGCTGTAGGCGATCGCTGATGTTATTTTCAGTCAAAACTTATTTCACACGGCATGATTTGAGTCGCCGACAGCTCCAGATATTCAGCACGCCAAATATCTCCCGGGCATCGGCGACTCATCTGCGATTCTCTCAGATTGCGTCTTTGATAGTTCATATTGTGTGATTGTCACTTGCGTGAACGAGCACTGATTTGCCTGTGATTTCAGGCATTTGTCAGTGATTTCTCAAAACCTGTCGGCGAGTCAAAATCGGGGCTAAAATCATGCAGTCTGAACTCGGCATTACTTAAACTGCAATCTGCCAACCATCAGATGTGAACATATTTGTGCTTACACGAGAAATGAGAGTGCAATAATAAACCAAAAATAGTCAAAACTAAATACATACTAGAAACAAGATTAAAGCTAAGGCAAAATAAGAATTAAGACTATTGTATAATAGCTGGAAAATGCTCCATTTTTAAAGTTTCATTGTTTAAAAGTGCATGCAAAAAGACAATCAAAGGTCGTCTTTTTTAATATTTTCCACATTTTTTGAGTGTCTTAGACTGATTTTTGCCGTTTATTCTGATGAAATCCCTAACCCTAAGAGTACAGACACCATATTTAAGCTACCCCTGAGCACTTTTTGTTTGATTTTGTCTTTTTTTTTATACGTTGCATTATTATATGGGTTTGCTGGCAGAGAAGACAACATCTAAACAGTCATTTCATTAGTTCCGTTCTCACCTGATTTTACAGTATCAGTGTAGTCATTTATCAAATGAAGGGCATTAAAACGCTGTTGACTCACTGTTATTTCCAGTAAACCATTTCAGATAAACAAGTTTGGTAATAATAATGATGACAGGAAGCATGTGGTCTCTGAATCATAAAACAATTTTTCCATGTTTACACAGAAGCACCAGGCAGCAATGTAGAAGGAGAATGGGAAGGTAATGTTCGCGCAGTCAAATGGAGGGACCAACAAGGAACAGCACATCAGGGTTGTAAAGGTACAGAAGCACAAACATTTCTACAGTAAAATATAGCATTTATTTCCAGGGTTGGACATTTTAGGCCCCTTGAAAGTCAGGGAAGGCTTCCTTTTTTTAATTTCTATTTTAGTCTTATTCCTCAACAAGTTCACTATGGGTATTACATTTACGTGGAATTTATTATATTTTATAATTATAATTATTAAATATTATATATTTTTATATAGTCATTTTAAAGCCATCATAAATTAATCAATAAATTAAAAAACTCTACCTTTTAAATGTATTTATTATTAACTCTCATGATCTGAATGTGCTTAAAGTATATTAAATATATCCTGACAAAAGCAGTGAGGACTTTCTTCATCTCTCATTTCACATTTTAGTCAGCAGCAAAATTCTGATTATTAAAAAAAATCTATTTTAACATCTCAGATTTTTCCACTATGTTGAACACTTTATATACCATATTTGCATTAAATTAATTACATTTACATTTCTACCAGACACTTTTATCCACAGCAACTTAGAAAATGGATAATGGATAATGGATAAATAAAATAAGCAACAATATGTAGACGCAGTGACAAGTCTTGGTTATTTTAGCATCGTGTGTAGCTTTTTTCTCATAAAAAGCAAAACAAACAAACACACAAGCAGGTCAAAAGAGAGATAAAGAATAAATAGGGAGATCTACTGTTGGAGGATTAAGTCTTTAGCCATTTCTTTTAAATGAGCTAAACCAATCATTCCACCAGGATGGAACATTAAAGTTAAAAGTTGACCAAGTGTAGAGAAGTGTTTTCCTCCTGCCCCTATTCATTTCAGCCTGCAGACAAGCCCTTTGCATAGTCATCATATTATTAACTTATCACACTGTATTTCTTTTGATGTAGACATATTTCACTCTTGTGTATACTGATGATAAAAACTGCTTGTGTCCACAGGACAATACATCAGGGGTATCTGCGTTTACGGGATTGGCGACCTACCATGGCTTATCGAAAAAGAAAGCATGTTCGCTAATAAGTTTGAAATGACAAGCTTCCCAGAAGCCCTGGACTGTATGGAACTGTGGCACAGACATAAAGTTCTCCAACAAGCGACTGTTCCCATTCAACCATCGTGGCATCTCACCACAGAAGTGGAAGTCATAAACCGCACACTCGTTTTAACACCAGGAAATTGTGTCTGACTGAACATCACAGACGTTCACGTTCATTCAAGTTTACAGGCTTGCAGACATCTACACGCTCAAAACAACAAATGAAAAACATCACAAAATCAAGTTTCTTAATAGTTTGGTAAATATTCCAGTTCATGGCTTGCAAAATTTCTTAATACCTAGTAGCCCTTTGGCAAGAACAGTTTATTTTTCTTAAGTTGAAAAAAGCTCGAAATAAATGCAAGTGGCCCGGATAGAAAATATGTTATTAGTAAATAAAAAAATTTATACATTTACAAGAAAAAATATTATTAAAAAACAACAACAACAACAACAACAACAACAACAAAAGCGCATTCATTATCAGATGGATTGGATTAGGATGGATGGATGGATGGATGGACGAACGGGATGGATGGGATAGATGGATGGATTGACTGATCTTGGATCGATATATGGTAAATACAGTGACCATATAGATAGATCAGGCTGATCTCACGAGAAAACGTAAACATTTTACGTTTTTTCCAGTTTAGTGTAGTTTAGTGTAAAGAGTTCAGTCGTACGAAAATGTATGATTTAAAAAAGGAGGCGTGGCACCCAACCCCACCCGTCAATGGGTGATGAGCAAATCGTACTAAATTGTACGAATTAGCCACTAAATGAAAAGTTACGAATTGAGATTTAATAGATAGATCGATAGATAGATTGATAGATCGATAGATCGATAGATCGATAGATAGATAGATAGATAGATAGATAGATAGATAGATAGATAGATAGATAGATAGATAGATAGATAGATAGAAATCTATTTTTGAAATATTTGCATTGATTATAGGTTGCGAATATAAAATATATAGCTACATAACCATATTTTATTTTATTTTATTTTATTAATTCATTAATTTATTTACTTTTTAATTGTCTCTAAAAAAAATACATGAAAACATCCATGCATGAAAATAACATTCAACATAACTACCCAATTTGTGAGAGAATGCAAAAGCATTGAAGTAATATTTATTTTCCTTTTTAAGATTAATTTCAGGTAGCCGGACTGGAAAACATAAAAGCTCCGGGATGTCGGGCTAGCCGTTTTGTGAGCCCTGCAGTTGCATGGCACTGCAGCCTGTGATGTATAAATATTGAAAACTTGTGAACGCTGACGGTTTCGTGAGTGCTGAGTAAAATAATAGATGTACTGTTAGTAGTGATAGACAATTATGAGAACGCTTTAGTTTAGGTAACATTTCACAATATTAAATTCTTGCTTATTACCTGCATATTATTAAGTTATTGGCTGTTTATTAGTATTTATATAGTATGGACTTATTCTTCATCCATAATCCTACCCATTACCATACTACTTACAATTAATAAGCAGCATATTAGTAATTTATTGAGCTAAAATTCTTAGTTAATTGTTTGTTCACAGCAGGGATTGTACTTTTAAATAAAGTGTGACTAAAGTTATTTATTTTTTTATTTATTAACTGCTACATATTGCACTGATATTTAGTCAATTAAATAAACTGTAGCTGAATGAATGTATCTGCTTAGCCAAATGCCGTTATCATAAATTATAAAACAATGTGAAGTTTGCTTTTTTAATTGTCTGTTAAAATAAAATAACTTTATTTCTGTATGTTTTTAATAAAGAATTATTCAAGTACATAAATAACAACCTAAACTGTTTTCCTTTAAAACAAAAAATGCTGCCCTATTGTAAAATAGCCAAATGTTTTGAGTTGTTTTTCACAGCACATCATTACAGCATTTCATTGCACAGGTGTCATAAATGTAAGTTACATATTTTTCAATATGTAAATACGCATGTAAAAATGATGTATTCTGCTTTAAAGAAGTCTATAGTCAAATTTGATTTCAGCATCATTCATTTTGTTCAGTCTTTGTGCTTTTGGTCATTGCTGTCAACTGCATTTCATGCATTTTGGGGTCTCCAACAACTGTTATGTATACAAGGTCAAAAAACATTTTCATTGTCTTATAATATGCATTTATTTTTACCAAATTTTCACAGCAACTCCCATACTGTATGAATCGTTCAGCGATTCATTTGTTCCCAAACTCCTCCTTAGCGCGATGGTAAACTGCAATGATTATCACAGCGACTCCCATATGAATCGTTCAGCAATTAATTTGTTCCCAAACTCCTCCTTAGAGCAATGGTAAACTGCACTGATTGGTTCGATGATCCAGTCTATTGCAATTGGTCGACTGCGTTCAGCTTGAGACAAAGAGAAATGCCCACCACGGTTTATCAACAATTTTGAAGTAGTCAGAGTGCAGAGTGTATGTGTGAGCCCAATGCAGAAGTGCATTAAAGCAGTGCAGTTTAACACCAGCATTTGCTCTATTCTTAACCATGACACACATTCATTATTAATCTACTTAGTGGCAAAAGCTGAACTATTTTGAAACATGACCGCCACACGAGTGTAGGAACAGCTGATGGTGGCCCTAGCAACGACAAACCGCAGTGAATCGTGAGCTCACGACAAATGGCAGTGGATCGCGAGCTCACAAACGCATTTAAATCCATAAGCAAAGCATCAAGCGTCACGCTTTCAACGTGTTTTTGGACGCAATATGAGAACATAAAAAGTTAACCAGAAACAGTACAAGCGGTTACAAGTAATAAAACACAATTAAATACAAAATTTGCAAGGAGGCAACAATTTTAATCACACTTAAGGTACTTACACTAGTGAAATGGAGGAAGAATCCAATCCATGAACTTTGCACTGTAAAGTTCCTGTCAATCTCTGACAAAGTCCCATAAACCAATAGTCTTCTCAGATCCTTCCTTAACAAACGGTCAACGAATCCCCAATTGTAAGTGTGTAGATTGCTGAAGTACTAGTCAGAAAAATGACTGGAACACAGCACAAGGCTGGGGCTATAATGCTGAGGTATTTTTTGCAAAAAAAAAACTTCAACCACTAACTCTTCACAGCCTAATCTTTGGGTAGAGAAAATAACACTAACTTTCCCTCTTCAGACACTTCAGAGCACAGCGTCTTCACGACATGATTCAACCGGGATCTGCTATAGTGTTTGTCTTCCTCTTTTTCTTTCAACAGTGTTTGTGGGTGGGCCGGGGGTTTAAATTTTTCCAGGTCTATGTGCACAACAAACAGGTGGGGAATGAGTTCCGTATCGATGTCACACCGGCATGGCTAAAGACTCGTTATCGCATCGATTCATTTAAACCACTATGAGTCGACTCTTTTATAGATGAATCAATAGTTTTAAACTTGGTGCACTTCCAGATTTAAGCCTTAGCTGGATATTTCACTTCACTTAGGCCCCGTTTACACTAATGTGTTTGTTTTAAAACGCACAAGTTTTACTACGGTTAATCCATTTGTCCACACTACGCCGGAGTTTTCGAGCAACGAAAACGAAGCGTTTTGGAAATGCTGGAGAGGCCATTTTCATTCTAAAACGCTGCTGCTCCGTCTCAGTGAGGATGGGGAAAACGGAGACATCTGAAAATGGAGGCGTAGCTGCTGAGATTCGCTACTTGATTGGGGCTTTTGGGTCATTGCGTATCCTTCCTTTATTCGTCAAGCCCCTATCACATGACTATAGCGCCACCGGACATGACTCCCAGTTAGGCTTGTCACGATATCCATTTTTTGTTGTACGATATATTGCACCAAAATATATTGCGATAAACAATATTATTGTCATCTTAAGACCATTTTAGGCCACTCATTATATAATGCCAGAATGGCAATATAATATCATCATAACGCAAGTATACTCTTCAAAAGAACACATCATATTTTGTTCTTAAGAATATTTCATTTGATTATAGTAATTTTAATAATTTAATGATTAGGCATTGGAATCAGAATGTGAAAATGCATATCCAAAACAAATAATAATAAATGTTAACAAAAAAAAAAGCAAGGTAAAAAGTAACAGAGGCTGCGATATCTGCTACCAGATCTATTTTCAGTTGTCAGGCACCCACATCAAAATATACTCTAGTCATTTATGGTAAATACTATAGTGTTTTTTTAACCATTCTGACACTGACACCTCCAATAGAGATTGAGAGGTTGTGCAATCAGCTAAAATGTTGCAAGCATGGGTTTTTTACGTATGGGCGATATATATTGCGTCACCAAAAATCATTGAGGTCATGTCTATGTATTGTGCGATAAGTCGATATATTAATTATTGTGACAGGCCTACTCCCAGTCGACATTTTCGATAGCCATGGATGTTTTATATTCATTTGTTACTTTAAGTGACAACTCGACCTCGTCGTCTGTCCACAAAAAGCCCTCTCTTGCTTTCTTTGCCATCGCATTGAGCGTTCAACCAGCTTTATTGACTAACAATAACCAAACGCCGAGCGAGACACATGCTTCCTGTTTATACTTGAATGCACATGCCCAGAGTGCGCGAATGGTTACGGGATATATGTTTTTGGTGGAGTAGTGTGGACGGAGATATGTTCAAAAGCGCTGGGTGAAACGCTAGTGTGGACGCGGATCATTTTCATGCTAAAACGCAGTTTTAAAACTAAAACACACTAGTGTAAACGGGGCCTTAGAGCTGTGTTACACACTGCATGGAAGGTCATTTTCAAAGACCCACAACAGGGGCTCTTTAATAAATGTGTCGCCTCAGAAACTCAGACCAAAAAAAGAAAGATTTCATTAAACCATTGAGTCGATGTGAATTAAGATAGATTGAAATGAAAGAGGAACATATTACAACAATAAACTTGTACAGAGTAGACAATACTGTTCACATCTAAAATCACCTTAGATATAATTTTTTGCTTTTTATTTTAAGGTTCCTGGTGAGTTCAAGCCTGGTGGCTTTCCCTGGAGTTAAACACAGTGAAAAATTACTATTCAAAAGCCAGACGTGTGTAACACAATACATGACCGCAGGTTATGATTAACAGCACCTGGAATAGTTAAAGATTTGCTTACAAATGGATAACCATAAGGGGGTTATATTCTATATTCAAATCTTGCTAAATGTTTGTCCAAGCACAGCTGACTTGTTTACGCTGGTTTAGAGATGATAAGAGAAGCTTCAGGATGCTGTTTGCTCATTTCCGCCTTAATATTGGAATACATTGAGACAAATGTCACAGAGAAACATTAGCTGGCTGAGTCTGAAACCAATTAGACAGAGACAGAGGACTGAGAGGTTAATGATTCACTACTGAGAGCCAGAGACACGCATGGCACATTCATTAGCCATGGCTAAACTCGGTCCAAATCCCAATAGCAAACAAACCCGAAAAATGCACCCATCATGAAAGAGAGGAGACAAGTCAACTGGACATAGAAACAACCAGAAACGCTGACTGCTCAAAAACACAGCTTATCTTTAGCTGCTCAATTGGACCTGACAAACTACATGTAAATGTAAGTAGAGTGAAATTGACAAATAAAAGAAGTTCTAGCTATTTTGGGGTTATTTTTGATAATGATCAATAAAAATATAAATATATCTATTCAACTGAGTGTGTTTCTTGGCTGCTGGTTTAGATCGGTCATGGACGATTTTTTTTCCCCCCCAACACGTTCCAACTGTCTTAAACCATTAAATTGTTAGGTCCACTAGAGCAGTGGCTCCCAATCTTTTATAACTAGCAGACCCCTAAACCAAACAGATATGTACGAAAGTCCTAAGTGGCCATGCATTCAAATATTTTTCTCTCTTGTTTTGTAGTGATCCCGAAATGACTGATTTTCTCATGATCTCGACATTGGAAATTTGTTTTCTCATGATAACAACTTTTTTTTGCTTTTATTTATTTATGTATTAATTATTATTATTAATATCTGGCCAATGTACTGCAAGTGAGTCCACATTGGACTTGCGAACAGAGAGAGAATAGCCTAACTGCAGACGCCCATTTGTGCAACACATTAAAGGTGTTCAGAACAGCCATAATAATATAAGCACACAAATATAATAATATAAGCACACAAAGTGTAAAAAATTGGAGGAGTAATTTGGTTGAGAATGTGAGCAATATGGAAAACGTCCCGAAACAGAAATTAAAAACTTAATGAGACAAAGTGGTAAATCAATTAATGGTTGAAATTAAGAGGAAGAACAGACAAAAAAAATAAAAAATAAAAAATAAAATTAGGGACAATTTATACAATGATAAAATGTTGAAGTGGTTGAGTATTGGATTGAAAAATGTACAACATTCTAGGGCTGTGCAATATGGACAAAATAATTATATTGCGATTTTTTTTTAACAAATATTGTGATTGCGATTTTGGCAACTTTTTTGCTTTTGCAAACAAGCTACATACGTGAATTCTAAATGTATTCAGTGCACAAGAAGTGCATAACAAAACATTTCACAATGAAATAACACAGTATTAAGTTTAATAAATAAAACTGTAGTAAAATTGTCTTTAAAACAGACAACATAAAATAAATGAAAATGAACTAACCTCAACTCTAGTTAAACACATACTGTACATAGTAGTACTAACTGCTCGATAAACAAAACTGTAATAAATTGTGTTAAAAACACACAACATGAACAAATAAAGATGAACTAACCTCAATTCCAGTCAGAACAATAAATAAAAACTAATGTAAATCAAAACCACCTATTCGGTTCACCCGCTCAACTTCGTCGCACGCGTAGTGAGCTCTGATTGGTTAACATCTTTCTCCCGCTCAGCTTAGCTGTAATTGCCCGGTGTGCTGAGTCAGCTCTGATTGGTTAACATATTAAAATCATGCGCACAAGAACGTGAACAAAAATCTAAATAAATTAATAGATAAAATTGCAGCCTTTGCGATTTAGAAATGGCGTTTGCTTAAATCGCGATTTTTTTGTGATTGCGATTAATTGCACAGCCCTAGTACATTCATTATTATATATATGTATGATTAAATAACATTATTTGCAATAATGTTCCCTCAACTGTTACTATCTTAATGCAACGCTATATGGCGCAATTTTTAAGTAATTGTAAATAACTTTAAAGCAAAAGCAGGATCTTGATAATTTAATTCATACATGCTGCAACTTGGGCGCCACGGTGGCCTAGTGGTTAGCATGTTCGCCTCACAGCAAGAAGGTCGCTGGTTCGATCCCCGGCTGGGCCACTTGGCATTTCTGTGTGGAGTTTGCATGTTCTCCCCGTGGTTGCGTGGGTTTCCTCTGGGTGCTCCGGTTTCCCCCACAGTCCAAAGACATGCGGTACAGGTGAATTGGGTATGCTAAATTGTCCGTAGTGTATGTGTGTGAATGAGAATGTATGGATGTGTTTCCCAGGGATGGGTTGTGGCTGGAAGGGCGTCCGCTGCGTAAAACAAATGCTGGATAAGTTGGCGGTTCATTCCGCTGTGGCGACCCCGGATTAATAAAGGGACTAAGCCAAAAAGAAAATGAATGAATGAATGCTGCAACTTATTTTGCGCCATATAGAGTTGCTTTAAAATGGTAACAGTTGAGGGAATATTATTGTAAATAATGATATATAATCATGTATATGAATATAATAATGAATGTACATTAATAATGAGCCCGAGCATTTGCTCTCATATTATTATGGCTGTTCTGAACACCTGTAATGTGTTGGATGAATGAGTGTCTGCAGTAAGGCTATTCTCTCTCTGTTATCTGCCAGATATTAATAGTACTACTACTACTACTAATAATAATAATAATTATAATAATAATAATAATTAATAAAAGCAAAAAACTAAGTCATGATCATGACATAACTTTTTGTTATGTCGAGATTAAGAGATAATTAAGTCGATATCATGAGAAAACAAATCTTTGTTATGTCGAGATCACAAGATAATTAAGTCGTAATCACGACATAAGAGAGAAAAATTATTCTAATGCATGGCCTCTTAGGACTTCTGTAGATATGTTTTGAATAGACCTGCTATTTGTGTTAACTTGTACAGAAGAACTCTTTACTAAATAAACTGCCAATGATTTAAATAAGTATAAAATGAACACAACAGATCCGGTTTAAAAATGAAAACCAATATCCTGGCACTGGGCAGAGATCATAAGCTGGTAAACCATCAACGAATCAATCATGAAGCAGGCAGAGATCGTTCATACTAGAGCTGCACAGGAGAGACAATTTTACCTCTTCAGGTTTGGTCTCGATCCCGCACAACGTCTATGTAAAAAATGCACATGTACACATGACCTTGTTGATTGTAACTATAGCAGCATCAGAAACCATGACGTGTGCACCATGGTCGACCAGACAAAACGCTTTCACTATGGGAGAATCAGGCATCCGCGTGCTGCGATTCATCACTCGCTGTTTCCCAAGCGAAAGGTTGTTAATTCATCACTGCTTCAGTGAGTTGGATAAATACTAATATATATTTGCCTTTTTAAATACATGTTTTACATAGGCCTATATCCACTTTGCAGGACTGCCGCAGATAATTTTGAGCAATTTTTTAAAGAGGGTTTTAAGCATCTTAATGCCCACAGCAGCTTTTTTTTTAAATCAATAAAAGTATTATCTAACTTCTTAAATCTTGTAGCGTGTTCGAGAGGGGTCTGGATGCAGTCATAGTGCAGTGCAATCTGAGCTGCATCCAATGCTTTTTAATTGGCTCACCAAACTCCACCCGTAACCCTACCCCTCACAGGACGTTACTCGCTCCATTGAGTGCTTTGTGTCTGACAACGCATCACTGAGTGATGCAATCTCAGCTTGCATCATAAAGGCTGCATCCAGATACTATTGGCGGGTTCTGCTAGTGCAGGTCCCTATTTCAGACAAGCAGCCAAAACCAGCAGAGAATTAAAGTTAGAGCACTGATAATTATTCAGCAAAAAACAAAAAAACAAAAAAAAACATTAGCTTAATTAGCAGGTTGGTATTAAACCAAACAAATGTTGAGCCTTTAGTAATGATTTATTATTTTTACAATACTGTCACGGGACCCTGGGGGGCTGTGGCCCACAGGTTAAAAACCGCTGCACCTCAGTAACAAAACAAAACAAAACAAAACAAAACAAAACAAAACAAAACAAAACAACACAAAAAACAAAGCAAAAGCATTTGGAGCTCATATTTGGTGTATGAGAACAGAGAAATTGCAATTAAATTATTATTATTATTATTTCTAATAAAATATAAATAATAACTTCCAGCCCTAATATTTTCAGCCAAGTTTTTATAAAATAGTAGTATCATCTAACTTCACAAAATGCTACGTTATTAAATTTCAGGAACTCGAATGTAACTGACTAAATAAGAAAATTAAGGACAGATGACTTGCAGAGGATAAAAAAAAAAGTGCACTTAGTCCTGCGGCTTAATTTATCATATACATAGAGCCCTTGTGGTCATTCAAAAGCGATGGCGTAAAAATTGCATGCATGCATTCAAAGCCATTTCATAGTTTTGCATATGACAGCGGCTTCCTCATATAAGCGCACATGAATCACTGAAATTACTGATTAAAAATAATAATAATAATAAAAATCAAAGAATACACTGAATCACTGACCCAAATGTTTGTTCAAAAACATTGCAGTGTTGCTGTGAGAAGCACAAATGTTCATCTCTAGCTTTGTTTGGAACTATTTGCATTGGGTATACAGAAAAAAAATGCATCTAAAAAGGTCGCGATTTATAATAACTTATTGTTTGTTTTGTTGTATAAAATCATTAACACTTTCTTGTGTGATTGTACTAAACAAGGTTATTTCATGAATCATTTCAATCATTCATTATTTCTTCATTATTTTTAATGTTGAAATATAGCATTAAACTACTACTTATTTATTTATTGCAATGCACCTAAGGATGTAAGCCTGCATATCATTAAAATGACACTAACGAACAAATAAAATTGCCTGAGAGTATGACAAACAGATAGAAAATAAATACATGTACATGATGGAGAACTTGAGGTTGGACTATAGCCTGTAATTACAGTCAAATCAGCCATATTAAGAACACACTGATGCAGAAATCTCTTAAAATAAAGCACAAAAAAGCAGTATGTGGATTCTAGCAATGCCAAACAGACAATCCCACAATGATGAAATGTTTGGGTTTGACCAACAATAGATCTTTGTAGAAACTGATTGTCAATATATGAATATGTACTGTAAAAGCAACACCTACCAATGAACTTTAAACAAAAATTATAGTGGCTATCTGTAATCAGGTTTAGTTTACTAACATTAAAAACAAGATCTGTTCATTAGTTTAAGCAAGCTCACTTCCAAACATGACAAATACAGCTTTTATTTTCAATGATGTATGAGTAAAATGTTCAATTAAGATTAAGAGGAAGCGTATGCACTGTTATCTGCACAATTATCATAAAGTAAACAAATGAATTAACCTTGCACTTTTCCCATGGTTATTGATTTTCTAAGTTTTCAGGAAGGCCATTAGCATATAGCTGTTGTAACACAAAGACAAACGGATAAGATGCAAGCAATAAAAGACCGCAACATACAAAGGGTAATGAATGTCACCATTTTTCTCAGTAAATCTATTTCTAATGGTGCTAATGGCACGACATTTTCACCAGATGCTGGTAACAACCCAAGTAATCCATAAGGGTTGCGCGATTAATCAAAATCAAATCACAATTGTGATTCAAAACGCTGCGGTTAGCTAATCCCAAGAGGCTGCGATATGAAATATATATGTATTATTTATTTTTCTGCTCTCTTTTGTCTGTGTGTGACATCCTTGCTAGTTAATTGAGTGATCACACTTTCATTTAATCAGAATTGCCCAACCGAACTATGCGGGACGCCCACAATCAAAAAAAAAAAAAAAAAAAAAAAAAAACAAAAAAAAAAAACAAACAATGGGAAAGTGCGGATGAGTGGGATGATGGCGTCTGCCGCTTCAGAAGCGTTAACAGACGAATTAATATAAAAGAAAAATGGCACACCGGTAATATGGGAATGTTTTAGTCACAGACACCGAACAAAAACACTTAATTTGTAAGAGAGAGTTGTCGCAGAATTGTTGCCACATCACGAGGAAATACACTCTTAAAAAAAAAGGTTCTTCAGTGGTTCTTCAGTAGTTCTTTACGGTATTTGAGGTGCTATTTAGCACTTTTACTGTGTAAAGAACCTTTAAAGCACAATAAACGTTTTTCAGTGTTTTTTGGGGGGGTTAATGTGCTATATAGCAACACTACTACTGGTAAGCACTTGTTCTTATAGCTAATTCTCATAACTGTTATGCCGGCTTTGCGGAAAAGGTAAACTAACATTATGAGCACCTTAAAATATAGGTGCTATATAGCACCATTTCACAAAAGTACTATATAGCACCTATTTTTTTAAGGTGCTGTATAACAGCAAAAAAGGTTCCCCCCTCGTTACGACCAAAGAACCAGTTTTGGTGTTTCTTAGCACCTTTTTTTTTTTAGAGTGTACAACAACCAGCACTTAAAAAAAGCACCACAGGCGGCTATATGAGGAGCGTCATGCTAAAAAGTTACCTGAAAGTATTGCCAGTGACTCTCAGTCTAGTAGCAAGCAACAGCACAGCACAATTTCCATACCTCACAACATTGGGATGTGAAAATAAGGGATACGCCTACCATAATAAGGGATCTCCCCCCCACCCCCCGCAAAAATCCCCATATTAAATATGTTCTTCTGGAGCTGCTTCATTGTAAATACACAGTCAAACGGTCAGTAATATGTTATAATATTATTATTTACACAAAAAAATTTAATAGTATAAATTAGCAAACAGTTTAGCTTATTGAAATTAGCCATCATAAAGAAATAGAATCAAGAATAAAGAGCAACAAATGAATGTCATTTATTTACATTTTTTGTTTGATTACATTAAATAACAGAGATGTCACTTTAACAATGCACACATCTAACGTTGTAAATGAAAGCATTAGATTGCTTTCCTAACGTTTTATGCTCATTTGGGACAAAATTAGTTGTGTTTGAAAAAGAAAAACCATCAAGATCGACATCTTTAGATGTTATTATTATTAATTATGTGTATATGTCTGTTCAAACACGCACCCAAAACCCAGTATTCACTTTCACTACGCTTCAAATCACATGTACAGAATCCGTTTGGGAAACAGCATCTGTTTATCACTATGGAGCGCATCTGACAGTCACGCACCTCTTTGTGACTGTTTTGAGGATTGCATAGGAGGAGCGACGGCACCTGTAATGAAGAAAGGGAATCCCGCCTTTTTTATATTTATTTCAAAGTGTTTTATGCCTAAATAAAAGGAAAGCACAGACCTAGCTCACATTTAAGAGCAAGGGGCGGCCCCTGGTGGTTCGGCGGTAAGGGCTGCGCATAGGGAGGATCGGCTCTTTAATGTTTATTACCACCCTTCAAAGAAAGACTGAAAATATGGAAGAAATACAGTAAAATACCTTTACGGAATGATAGTGAAATAGAACTGTAAAATACAAGAGAATCCCTGGAAAAACGGGAGGGTTGACAGGTATGAATTTCAGAGTTGTTTGCAGCAGTTACACCATATGAAAATACACCACAAAGGAACCAGCAGATAACTAACGCCACTACCTCGCTAAAGACACGGTGTCTTTTAAAGCAGTGACCTGAGAGGGATTTAAAAAACTCATCCAAATGCTGGATAGGACATAAACTCTTCTGTCTCGCACAAGTTTCAGCTAATTTGCAGTACCACAGCTGTATGTTGAATTTTGTGTAGCATCTATGATCTGTTACATTTATGTTTTGTTTTTAGACAATATAAGCAATAGAACGCCTCTTATCAGCCATGTTAGTTTGCTGAGTGTTCAGTTTTTTTATTGTTACTATTATTTTTTGTTTGTATAATAAGCTACACTATCTCCCTATTTTAAGTTGAATTTGTTTACAGACAGGTAAGGTCATTTTATTTGTGCTTACGGTGTGCTCTAGAGAAAAACAAGCGTTTAATTTTTGAATACTTAAAAAAATCAGAATAAAGTATAAGTCAATATCTTTTCAGGTTTTATTTTAACACACACTACATTTTTGCAGTAAGAAGCTACGTTTGTTTACAAAATTAAATAGCAAATTTAATCCTAATATCTTCCAAAAAAATAAATAAAAATTGCAATTTAGATACTTTTCCCCCAAATTGCACAGCCCTACCATACATACATAGAAAACAAAGCAAATGTAACACAGGGAAAACAGATTAAACAAACTTACTGAAATGTATTTAATTCTACATTCAAAAGTCTTTAATAGGTGCCCAAAAATACCCGCAAGCACATATTTGTGGGTTGTCAAAAAATGTAAACCAGGGTACATTTTCCCAATGAGTCTGTGCTGCCCTTATTGGTAATGACAGCTTCAAGACAGTAGTAAGGAGTAAGGAGACGCTTGATTTTTCTCAAACAAGTTGACAGTTTGATTAACTGTGTGTTTCGTGATCACTATCTTGCGGAAAAGTTCACCCATGGTACATCACCCTAGTAGATAACAGCAGATTTATATCAAGAATATACTTTTTTTCCATTCATCCTTCTATTAGTTATGTGAAGTTTGTCACTCCTGCCATGCCACGATGTTCTGATCAGATGACATTTTCCCAGAACTTCCCAAACTTGTCTAAATGATGTGCAGTAAACTTTAACCTGCCACAGGAGCTGCTCGTGCATTTCTACTCAGCTGTCATCCAATCCATCCTCTGCACTTCAATCACCGTCTGGTTCGGCTCAGCTGCCAAAACCGACCTCCGTAGACTACAGCGAATAGTCCGGACTGCTGAACGAATCACTGGCACTACCCTTCCTACACTTCAAGGACTGTACTCTTCCAGAGTAAAAGGGCTCGCAAAATCACCCTGGACGCCTCGCACCCTGCACACTTCCTGTTTGAACTGCTACCGTCTTGTCGACGCTACAGAGCACCGAGCACAAAAACAGCCAGACACAGGAAAAGTTTCTTTCCTCAGGCCATCTACCTCATGAACAGTTAATATTTTCCTATTGTGCAATAAACGTGCAATACTTTCTCATACGCACTTGTACACAGCACCTTATAAAAATATACGATGCAATACTTCTCCTTACGTATTTGCACACAGCCCCTTATAACAGTATACAATGCAATACTTCTCCTTACGCATTTGTACACAGCCCCTTATTACACAATGGAATACTTCTTAAGCATTTGTACACAGCAGCTTTAAACATGTATATTTATAACAAATCTGTACATATATTTCAACATCTAGATCTTTTTGGACTGACTGCATCTCTGTCTAATGTCTATCATCTTTTTTCATATTTATTCTGTGTTGTCACTTGTCACTTTATGTACACTGGAAGCTTCTGTAGCCAAAGCTGATTCTGATTAAGCATCAGCAGGCTTTTTCTTCAGCAATGCATCTTCCATGGTGATCGCGCATACAGGACATTGTGGTTTTCTTAGAAACAGTTGTACCTGTTAATTCTAGCTGTTTCAGAAATGCTCCTCATGCAGTCCTTACTGTGAAATGATCTTCTTTGATCATAACCCACAACAGTGCTTACTGGAATATTCAGAAGTTCCCTCAGTAACCAATGCAATCAGTATGTTTCCCAACAATAAAGTTGTGAAGGTTTAAGAGAGCTCTTTGCTTTTACATATTATGATTTTTGTGAACTAGCTAATATTTACTTCCACTGACATGCAGGATTACCTTTTTTAGGCCAAAGATATGATTTCTGTTTTGCATAAAACAAAAGAATACCGATACTGTATTCTAAAGCCTGGTTTATACTCGACGTGTCCGCTAGCTCGCTTGAATGCGCACAGCAAATATGACGTCTGAGGTTGGAGAGTGGGACAGGTAAGACTGTCAAGCGACATACATTGTGCACACGTAGGCTTTAAATATCACTTTTGTTAGACACACTAAGTAAGGGGCGTGCTCCACCCGCTGTACTTTTTGTTTTTTCTCTTATATTAGTGTAGGTTAGGTAGTGCGTAATAGATGTGAAGATTTTCTTTTCTATATTGATATATTTTTCTTCTGGATAGTTAGGATAGAGGTTGGACCAATAGAATAGATTGTTTTTGTGAAATACCTCCAGAAATTTCCTTCGGCTCAGTCCCGTTATTAATCAGGGGTTATCACAGCAGATATCCAGCATATGTTTTTAACTACGGATGCCCTTCCAGCTGCAACCAAGTACTGGGAAATATCCATACACACTCATTCACACACATACACTACAGACAATTTAGCTTACCCAAGTCACCTATAGCGCATGTCTTTGGACTGTGGGGGAAACCGGAGCACCTAGAATAGATTGTTTTATTTATTTCTATTGATTGGATGCCGTCCGCGTCTTATCTCTCCAACTCTCCCATTTATCCGTTCAAACATTTTGTGTCCCAATTGTTGTCCATAATTTTCAATATATTCTTTTAAATACGTTTTTTGTATATATATATATATCTCACTATCTTTGTAAATAAAAACACTTTATTGCATTTAGTTAGTCTTGGTATTTTGTCCCTCACTTGTTGATATTGTGTGTTTGCTTATGCGTTTCACCAAAAATTAATGTTACACTCCTTCCCCTTGACTGACCATCTTAAAGATTGTAACAGTATATAAATATATTTATACATTTTAATACAAGAACTATTGTGACATGAAGAAAATATAAAACTGTGTATGGAAAGCATTGTCAATGCACCACGATGCACTGACATATCAAAGTAAACCGAATCGATGGCATGATAATCGTAACCGAACCGAACCGTGAGACCACTATAGGTTCACACCTCAAGAGCTGGTGTCTTGGGTTTCCTTTCCTATCTGAATCTCCTTTCAATCATGTGTTTCAATACTGATCATTTTGACTTGTAAAATCACTGATAAACAGGAGATGTGCTCAAAACTTTTTCCCCGCTGTATTTAAGAACAAAGCGTTTCACCAACCTTGTGGCAGATCACAGTCTTGACCTCTCTTAGTGCTCTCTCCGAGAAAACACACCCACAGGTTTGTAAGAAGAAAAACCTCAAAGACAAAGACAAAAGCACTGAAGTTAAAACCACAGAAAACAGGAAAATGTCAAGGGCAGGTTTCGTTTTCTGAACATGGAAAAACGAGCACATATTTTCCACTACAGTTGGCATCGAAACTTAAAAGACTATAGAATTAATTTTTAATCACGTGCCGTTCTTTTTCAGATTACAGGAATGGAAAATGTCATTTACGTCATTATAAAACAGCCACTTTCACACCCGTCAACCCTACCGTTTTTTCCGTGATACTCCCATATTTTACCATTTTACCACTTTCCCTTATTTATCCTGTTTTGTAGTATTTCTATGAAAAGTAAAAGTAGCATGAAAACCAATCTTAAATGTGATATAATTGCAAGAGCTGTTGAAAAGAATTATGCTTTCGCTTTGGCACGTTGAAATGAATATTAAAACGACCGCATTCACTTAATTTCCAATAAAGCTATGCGTCGGTTGCCCTTCCTATGCAACCTTTAATCAGTCCAGTGATGTTGCTGACTGACAGACACACTTGATAAAGACACAGTTCCCAGATCAGCTTCTGTAGACGCGATCTGAAGAGGAGCGTAAGTGGACACTTTTGGATTTTGGTGGTTTTTTAAACAGACAAATACATTTAATATTAAGCAAACATGTTCGCCATGCCATGGTTTATTTTAAACAGAGCATAAACAGTTTCAAAAGTAGGCCTAATCGAATGCTTTTATTATGGATCTGTTGATTCTGGACACCTCTGTTATCAACAAAACAGTGAATCAAAATGAGAGATTCGATGCTCTTCACTAAATAACTTTAACTTTAGCAAAATTATCCCGTATTTTTATATCCCACTGTTGACAGGTACGCACTTTTGGTGTATGAAGTATGAGCAAATTAATCTATTAGTAACTTTATATAATATTATCAGTAAATACCTTCAGCAGTCAAGATTGCTTTTAATAACATTGTTATAAATGGTTTGAATTTGGTTTATTTCTATATGAGGGGTGCCCAAACTTATACTTGTAATGGATACCAAACCGTATTCCATTGAATTTGCCATGTGTAATTTGTTTGCTAATATTTAAAAATATCTAAAAACAGTGCTTTAAAACATATTAATTAATGATGCAATATAATTTTTGATGTTTTATAATGAACTTATTATTATAAAAACATAAACAATCCCATTTACAACACAATGGAATTCAACGCTGAATATGCTAGTCGAGCTGCTCCTGCCTTTGCCTTGATCTGCTCACCGATGTCTTGTGCGTTGTCCTTTGTCTGTCAACTGACAGCATTTACATTTTAAAAGTCTCGTTCATTTACAACATTTTATTGAAACTATCAACTTTTGTAGCTTCTCAATTCAACAAACTAAAGGTTATGTTGAATTTGAAATGACGATCTCTATCAATGACATTCACCCCAACAAACTCCCCATTATTCTCCCTCTCTTTTCAGATGGGGTGGTGGGCCAAACCAAAGATTTTCATGAGTCAACTTTGGCCCGCAAGACCTACTTTAGGCACCTCTGTTCTATATTTTCATTCATATTTGATCATTTTGTTATAAGTCATTCTCATTGTTTTTTTTTTTTAATGGAAATTGTTATTTTTAAAAATACATATTAAGAAAATACTCTTTTTTTTGTTAACATTTTAAGTAAGATCATTTGCTTTACCTATAATGTTTATTTATGCTCGTTGTTAAACAATTAGATATTACTTAAATACTGAAGTGTTTATTCAGCCATTTGTGGTTTTCATTTTCCCATCATCTTAGTTGCACTGTGATAATTAAACAATGAGTTTAAAGAAAATATATATATATATATACACACACACATACACATATATATATATATATATATATGTATGTATGTATTTATTTTTCAGAATTTTTTTTTTAATCTGAAAGAGCCACATTTCATCTTGGCTATGATCTCTGCTGGTGGTTTCAGTCAATAGCAAAGTAAGCTGAATGCATACTTACTTGTGTTTTCCATTCATCTCCAATCCCACAACAGGGCAGATGAACATGGCGAGGTGCATGTCTTCATAACAGTCCCCTTTAATATTTCTACTTTCGCCTTCCCATGCTGGATTGTCAGTCAGAGTCAGCTCCTTCACGTCCTGTCCAACACACCAAGGTTAGCACAGTGAGCTACAAACTACATTATATAACCTGAAATAATGTAAACATTAGCTCAAATTATTCATTCATTCATTCATTCATTATCTTGTCGGATTAGTCTCTTTATTAACCCGGGGTCGCCACAGCGGAATGAACCGCCAACTTATCCAGCATTTGTTTTACACAGCGGATGCCCTTCCAGCTGCAACCCATCTCTGGGAAACATCCACACATTCTCATTCATACACATACACTATGGACAATAGCTTACCCAATTCACCTGTTTGGACTTGTGGGGGAAACCGGAGCACCCGGAGGAAACCCTTGCAAACACGGGGAGAACATGCAAACTCCACACAGAAATGCCAACTGACCCAGCCGAAGCTCGAACCAGCGACCTTCTTGCTGTGAGGCGACAGCACTACCTACTGCGCCACCGTGAAGCCCTAGCTCAAATTAAATAACATCAAAAAAAGATACTTCAGCTTGATGTCAAGCTAAACTAAAACCAAACTATTAGCAAAATCCATTCGACTAAAACCTTAACTTGAAATATATTACGTTAACTGAAAACAAAAATTACACAAAGTTATTATTATTATTATTATTATTATTATTATTATTATATCTAGTTGCCATGACAACATTTCTCATTCAGGACATTTGACGCACTTAATCCTAATCTAACAAAAACATAAAGCATATTAATAAATAATAAAAAAATATATATTAAGAACATGACATTAAAAATTTTTTTAAATATTTCATTATAATTAAAACCACAATCAGAAAATATAGAAATTCCAATGACAAAAATAAATTATTTTAAAATAACTAAAATGTACAGTAATTTCATTTACTTCATATTTATCTGCAAAGATCTAACTACTACATAAAACACACAATCACAAACAGAACTAAAAGTGGAGACAATAAGTTGCACGTAATGAGCAACAAAAAGTTAGAGAAATATAATATAATGTAATATAATGTAATATAATGTAATATAATGTAATATAATATAATATAATATAATATAATATAATTAATATAATATAATATAATTAATATAATATAATATAATATAATATAATATAATATAATATAATTAATATAATATAATGTAAGGGGCGCCACGGTAGCGTAGTGAGTAGCACGTTCGCCTCACAGCAAGAAGGGCGCTTGTTCGAGCTTCGGCTGGGTCAGTTGGCATTTCTGTGTGGAGTTTGCATGTTCTCCCCGTGGTTGCGTGGGTTTCCTCCGGGTGCTCCGGTTTCCCCGCACAAGTCCAAAGACATGTGGTATAGGTGAATTGGGTAAGCCAAAATCGTCGTAGTGTATGAGTGTGTATGGATGTTGCCCAGAGATGGGTTGTGGCTGGAAGGCCATCCGCTGCCTAAAACAAATGCTGGATAAGTTGGCGGTTCATTCCACTGTGGCGACCCCAGATTAAAAAAGGGACTAAGCCGAAAAAAAAATGAATGAATGAATAATATAATATAGGCGTCATGGTGGTGCAGTGGGTAGCACGATCGCCTCACAGCAAGAAGGTCCCTGGTTCAAGCCTCAGCTGGGTCAGTTGGCATTTCTGTGTAGAGTTTGCATGTTCTCCCTGTGGTCGCGTGGGTTTCCTCACGGTGCTCCGGTTTCCCCCACAGTCACAAGACATGCGCTATAGGTGAATTGGGTAAGCTAAATTGTCTGCATTGTGTGTGAGTGTGAATGAGTGTGTATGGATATTTCCCAGTACTTGGTTGCAGCTGGAACGGCATCCGTAGTTTAAAACATATGCTGGATAAGTTGGCAGTTTATTCTGCTGTGGCGACCCCTGATTAATAACGGGACTGAGCCGAAGGAAAGCTGAAGGAAATTTCTAGAGGTATTTCACACATTTTTCACTGTAATTTAGATAATGACTATTTGTAGGCATTTACTGACCTTGAGGCTACGAATGTGAGCCACAACCTCTGTGTTTGGCCTCTCCGCTGATTTATCCAACAAGTACTCAATGATGGCATCTTTATTATACAGTCTGGGGAAAGAAAAATAATTTTTAAAGCAACTGCCTACGATTTAAAAAAAAAATCATTTCACAATATATTTATACTACAATGTCAACATTTCTGCAGATCCATATTAAATAATTAAGTATTATTACAGCCTTTTACATTCTGCACTTACTGAGGTGTCATAAGTGAATCCGCAGAATGGATTTAAATATGGCAAATTATGCCAACCAGAGCTGAAAGTTCTGCACTCTTATTGGTCAATCATTCAAACAAAACATTCAAATGCTATTGAAACCTGTGGAGCTTTCCGTGAGGATCCATCCATGGCTTTGGCTGTGGTTACGCGGATCTTATTTCAGATACCACAGTTAAACAATGGCTGGTTATGCAGGAACAACAGCATGTTATTATAAAAGAGCTTAGGTAAGGTATTAAGCCATTATCATTTAAAATAAATCCCAAACAGGTGATCAGACTGGCCAGGGTGTGAAGTGAAGGTCTTGTTTCAGCCTAAAGGGTTTTTATTTGTGATACTGACCAAGTGATTATGTGGGTCAGAGATGAGGCTATTTAGTGTCTATGAAACATATTCAAATGATTTTCAATTTCTACACATATAAAACATGTTAACAGAAAGTACAACGCCTACTTTAATGTGAAAATAAATTGTCTCAATGGGAATGTTTCAAACTTGTTATGAGCTAAATTGACATTCAATGTACTATTCCGTACATTGAGGATTATTTCCTGAAAAAAAACAAGTTAAAACATATTTTAGGTTTCTTGGTAAGCACAAATAGGTGTTCACTTCCTTAAATTAACAGTTTTAAAGGGCACATATTTGACCCCTTCCCTTTTTTTATATTTAATACAAGTCTTTTGTGTCAACAGAATTTGTCTGTAAAGTTTCAGCTCAAAACACCCATCAGATTATTGATTATAGCTGTCTAAAGTATTTGTATTATAGCTCTAAACGGCTTTTTGCTGTTTTTGGTACTGGGCCTTTAAGGATAGTCCTCCCCACCCACCGTTCCCACGTGAGACAGACAGACGCAACAGCAACAGATGTAAAGGAAGCAGATCTCACTACGTTTGAGAAATACTACAGTAAGAACTTTACCAATGACTGTTTGATGTGTTTGTTGTGGAGTTGCAACGATGAGTCACACATAATGTAATTACAAAGTTCCTTCACACACACACGCACGCACACAGCGCGCGTGTTGAGCTTTGCACTGCTTTAGCAAGCAAATGTGAAAGGATACAGGTTAATTTTCACTGCTGTATGGATATCTGTTATGTTAATGTACAAAATAAACCTGATTTAATGTCAACAAACCGAGATTGAATCGTCTTTTTTGCTGACACGCGGCTGTGGTGATGAAGTAAAGCTGAAGTGAATCGCTGTAGTTCATCACAAACATGCACTGTTTTAAACACGTGTTAAACTTGTGAAACACTCTTGATGACATCTGATGATGATTGATGATCACAGAGAGCTGAACAGATCTTTTATTCCCGGTTGCTTTGCGCACGTCCTGTCTTGTTGATATGAATATACGCGTTACTACGGAGACATGTTAATACGCAGCTGTCAATCAATTCGGTTGGCGGGGGAACCGCACTCCTACGTAAAGTTGTGGTCGGTCTCAAAACCGGACCAATTGGTCCACCGTTTTTATGCTGTTAAATTGAAAATAAAGGACTGGGTGTGTTTATATCACCCCAAAATTACCGTCTATACACTATACCTACACATGTGTCTGTCCAAACAGCTTAAAAAGTACATTTTTAAAAATAGGTTCCCTTTAAATAACTAAAAAACCTATCTGACATTTTTGTCAAAATTGAGTTATTCACATATTCTTAATAAATGACAATTATGTGATGTATTTTTTAAAAGTCGTTTCCATTTTAAGACATTTTATTACAAAAAAAAAAAAAAAAGTTATCTACAAAGTCAAACACTAGCTTGGCTCTATAAGGTTCTTTCTGTGAGCAATCAGCATTTCTAATGCATGCATGAGGACCAATCAAGATCAGCTGTTTTTTTGTCATTCCGTAGGACTGCTACGCTGACAGCAGGAAAGACCAGAAAAAAACACAAGATCAGAATCGACTAAATAATGCTGCACCACACAAAATTGACAAGAAATATGACTGACAACTGTTATTAAAAAAATGTAATGTATTAAATGTGAAGTATTTTCATTTGTGTATATTTAGTCAGTGAAACATTTTTTAGCGAACTTGTTTGCTCACTGTCTGTTTTCTTTTAAAGTCTTTTAATGTAATCTTTAAAATTAGCCTAAGCAAAATATTAAAATTAATTCATGGGGTCTTGATTATAACAATAAATAATTTGTTCGATAAATGTTTTTCGAAAATAAGTAAAGGTTTAACCCCGGCATCCTGGCCAGATCTGCCCACTGGCCTCTGTCCATCATGGCCTCCTAACCATCCCCATATCATTATTGGCTTCATCACTCTGTCTCCTCTACACCAATCAGCTGGTGTGCGGTGTTCAGTCTGGTGCAATATGGCTGCGGTTGCGTCATCCAGGTGAATGCTACACACTGGTGGTGGATGAGAAGACCCCCCTCCATTGTGTAAAGCGCTTTGAGTGTCTAGAAGAGCTCTATATAAATGTAAGGAATAGGGCTGTGCAATATGGACGAACCGACGATTGCGGTTTTTTGAATGAATATTGCGATTGCAATTTTATTTGCGATTTTGGCAGCGGTTTTGCATTTTCAAACACGCTACATACACTCATTCTACATGTATTCAGTGCACAAGTAGTGCATAACAAAAGATTTCACAATGAAATAACATAGTATTAAGTTTAATAAATAAAACTGTAGTAAAATTGTCTTTAAAGCAGACAACATAAAATAAATGAAGATTACTAACCTCAACTCTAGTTAAACACATACTGTACACAGTAGTACTAACTGCTTGATACTGTAATAAGTTGTCCTAAAAACAGGCAACATGATAAAAAAAAAGATTAACTAACCTCAACTCCAGTCATAACAATACATAAAAACGTAAATCAAAAGCACCTATTTGGCTCTCCCGCTCAACTTCGTTGTGCACGGAGTGAGCTCTGATTAGTTAACATATTACCAAAACATGAAAAAAAATCAGGATAAATTGATAGATAAAATTGCAGCCTTTGCGATATAGAAATTGCTTAAATTGCGATTTTTTTTGCGATATTAATTAATATCACAGCCCTAGTAAGGAATTGTTATTATTATTAAATATTACCATATTAATTAGTGATGTAAACCTACACTGGTCTCACAGTTCGGTTACGATTATCATGCCATCGATGCGGTTCAATACGATATCTCGATGCATTGACGATACTTTCCATACATAATTTTACATTTTACTTCACAGCACAATTCTTGTATTAAATTTTAAAAATATGTTTATATATTATTTGTAATACAATTTTGTCCTTTAATGCAAACAGTCAGATATATGAACTGTAGCTGTAAAAACTCAAGTACATGCACAAAACGACATGAGTATTTATATCTAATAAGCAAATCTAAATATCCAGCTCGCTTTCTGAATGTTGTTAAGTGAGTTCCTACAGCCCTAGTGCATTGTCCACTGTCATCTTTAAATGCAATCATAATATCAGGAGGTGTGGCTTTAGACGGCAGAGAAGGGGGTTATATTTGAAAGATATTATGCTAATCGGTTAGCATTTAAGCAGATCACCTACTGCTAAGCAGGGGACGATAACCGTTTTCAAAGTATACCACGGTTTGGAAAAGTCAAGGTTTTCATACCGCCAAAATTTTCTGCTATATCGTTCCTAAGGTATGTGTAAGATTTTTTATTTACTTTTTATTTTGGTGTAAATTGTAAAGACATCTGTGTTTTTGAAACAAATGAAGACAGAAGTCAATGATTCACTTGAATTATTTAGCCTGACATGTTTGCTGTCCAAAAATACTTTGAATGTTTCTCAAAATAAAATATATTGTGTTCAAAGGGGAAAAAGGTTTTGTTTTTTAGCCAGACATTTAAAAAGAATATATTTTACAGCAGTAATCACAATACCATCAAACCATGAAACCGTGATATTTTTATCCAAGGTTATAATACTGTCAGAATCTTATACCGGCCCATGCCTACCTACTGCACCTTTAATGTATGAAAGAGAACAGGAATGTAAAAACTTTGAAGCTCAATATCTCAAAATCATTTAGAGCAAAGAAAGAACCTTATAATTCCAAGATGGCGATTTTGTCTCAAATATGCAGTTTGTTAAAGATCACTTATTGTAAAAGAACCAAAAAAATATTCAGAAATCAGATAAAAAATAAGTCAATATTCATTAGTCAACCTGTGAGGTCATGTGAAATAATTCCACTTTTTCACTCAGTGGACTGCCCAAAAACACTATTGACATTTTTAGAAGAATTTGCAAATACATGCGTCTAAACTTACTTATATAGCTCACAGTCTGACATATTTAAAGTATGTAATTATTATAAAATATAATTATTTACCTGCCCAGCTCACAGGCGACTATGGGCCGCTTCAGCTTCTCCTGACTCAAAGCACAGTATTTCCATTTGGCAGCGAGCTCAGCATTTTTATCGACCTGTAAAATACAAGTTGGTATTTATTAACCATAACACTACTAAATATCATAAATGTATGATTTCTAATGGCTCTAAATAAAATATACTAATAATTAACATGGAAAGAAATATAAAATATTAGGTTCAACAAAAAAAATGGTGTAGATGCGAAGACGAAACTAAGTAAATACTAGTGTATCAATATATTTGATGGCATAGTTTCACAAACAGGGCATTGTCAGGACTAGGTCTTAGTTGAATTAGGGTGTTTAAGTCATTCATCATTCATTCATATTTCCTCTCCCCAGACACTTCCTCCAGCTTCTCTGGGGGGATCCCGAAGCGTTCCCAGGCCAGCCGAGAGACATAGTCTCTCCAGCGTGTCCTGGGTCTTCCCCGAGGCCTCCTCCTGGTGGGACATGCCTGGAACACCTTCCTAGGCAGGCGTCCAGGAGGCATCTGAAACAGATGCCCGAGCCACCTCAGCTGACTTCTCTCGATGTGGAGAAGCAGCGGCTCTACTCCAAGCTCCTCCTGGGTGTCAGAGATCTTCACCCTATCCCTAAGTGTGCACCCTGCCACTCTGCGAAGGAAAAATTCATTTCGGCCGCTTGTATCCGAGATCTTGTTCTTTCGGTCATGACCCAAAGCTCATGACCATAGTGTTTAAGTCACTTTTTAAACACATTAATGGTGTGCATCTTGAGACACTGAAGTATTTTAAGATATCTAAACTGCAAGTTATTTTCAGGGGCGACATGGTGGATCAGTGGTTAGCACTGTCACCTCACAGCAAGAAGGTCTCTGGTCCGAGCCTTGGCTGGGTCAGTTGGCGTTTCTGTGTGGAGTCTGCATGTTCTTCCTGTGTTGGCATGGGTTTCCTACAGGGCCGTAGTGTATGAGCGTGAATGCGTGTGTATGGATGTTTCCCAGTACTGGGTTGCAGCAGGAAGGGCAGCCACTGTGTAAAACATATGCTTGATAAGTTGGCGGTTCATTCTGCTGTGGCGACCCCTGATGAATTAAGGGAGTAAGCCGAAAGAAAATGAATGAAGTTATTTTCAGTTGAGACACCTCAAACATCTACTTTAATCTAAGACTAGCCTGGATAAAAGTTGGGAGTGTTTAAAGTAGATTAAACACTTTATATATATATATATATATATA